>CAUYON010159022.1:0-49980 GCA_963573935.1 Arctocebus calabarensis | reverse complement strand
TGTAGTATCTTCTAATGAACAGAATTTTTTCATGTTAATCTAGTCGAGTATATCAGTCTTTGGTTTGTGCTTTCTGTGTTTTTGGAGAAATCCTGGAAAGCAGTATTTTTCATGCCTATGTCTGTGTGTATGTGTATGTCTGTTTCCATGAAGGCATAATCATTGGTTAGGTATGTGACATATTACCTGTCAAAGCATTTCTCCACTTGTATGATCTAAAGGATAGTTATTCTTTTTAAAGTAGGCAGCTAGAAAAACCATATATTTTTGGCCCTTGTGGTCCTTATTTTGTTTATTTTTTATTTTTGAGACAGAGCCTTAAGCTATCGCCCTCGATAGAGTGCTGTGGTGTCACAACTCACAGCAACCTCCAGCTGCTGGGCTTAAGCGATTCTCTTGCCTCAGCCTCCCAAGTAGCTGGGACTACAGGCGCCTGCCCCAATGCCTTGCTATGTTTTGGTTGTAGTTGTCATTGTTTGGCAGGCCCAGTCCAGATTCATACTCACCAGGTCTGGTGTATATTGCTGGTGCTTTAGCCACTTGAGCTACAAGCACCCAGCCTGTTTTCTTTTCTTTTAGTATGTTTTAAGACTAAACATACTAAATTATCTTTTATAAATTATCCTTAGGGATAATTATCTTTTATAAATTATCCTTAGGGATAATAAACTTGCTTTTTGATATAATTGATGGTAACAATTTATTTTCTCTGTGACAATGGATCTGATATTTGTAAATAATCACCATTTATTGAGTGATAGATTTGATGAACAGGGGTAAGTGATTAAACTAAGTAAAATATTATTCTGAAATTTTATACTGAAAGATAAAAGGATGCGTAAAGATGTACCATTAGAAAGTCATGGTATTTGTAAAATTCAAGAAGAATTAACCAACATTACTATTGAAAAAACTGATGTATTTCAAAGAGCAGTATTCTTAATAGTCATTTGGTTATTAAATTCTTGTGTGATTTTGCAAAATATAGCCTTGTCATGTTATGGTTCTAGTAATGTATATTTCTTGTAATGTATGGTTCTAGTAATGTAAATTATTACTGGTGGAATTGAATTTATTATATTATTATGTAATATACTATATATTATTATATTAGGAAAGCAAATAGTATGGCTTTTTTTTTTTTTTTAACTTTGGAAGACTCCTAGAAGCTTAACTAATTGAAAAGTACTTACTTGCTTTTTTGAGATAGTTGAAAAGCCATCATTTTTTTTCAAATAGTCAATGTGACATTAATAAGACAGATCATGGGTCATTTTAAAAGCTACACATATTTTCCCTCTCACTATTACTTTTGCCGGTTATTGATGTTATTTGTACACTGAATCATTTTGCTAGAGTATCAGTCTCTCCACTCTTCGTTTTGATAGAATGACACATTTCAAAGTTTAAAAATGTATTTTTGAGCGAAAAATAAAAGCAAAAATAGCATATCTGAAAAAAGTGGAACGAAAATGTAAATTAATACCTTCTTGACAATAGTATAGCAACACACTGTTGTCTTGCTAATGAGGTAAAATTTGCTTCAGCCATCTTTATGTGAAGACTCTTGAAGTTTTTTATTTATGCTGAATATTCAACAGGATCCTATAATTATTACAGGTTCATTTGAAAAACACATAGGTATATTTCTTCAGGGACTTTAACAAGATTTCCAATGATTTCTGTGGGGGTGGAGGCTGGATAGACTAATGCTTTTAATATCCATTTCTCTGATGAGAGAGCCTTGAGTGGTTAGTAATTGTTTTGGCACACTGGCCGGGGCAGGGAAGAGAGGAGCCACTTCCCAGCACAGTGAAACGTCAAGGTGTGACTGCCATGGCAACAGCCTGCACCACTGAGACCATCCCTGGAATTGGTCTCTGAGGTTTTTGCTGGAATTCTCCCATGATCTATGTTTGAGAAACACAGGCTATAACTGCACATACTTTATCCAAATGTAACTAGTGTAGCTTTGGAAGGCTGTGGTCTGAATCTTATGTTTGTATTTATGCCCTTCTATAAACTCCTTTCTGATAAAATGAAAATATTTTTGTGCTAAGACCCCATAAAGTGTACATAAAAATTTTAAATTATGGTAGAAGACTTAAAATTGTATTAAAACAAATCTGCGGAATTCACATTTTATGCCTATTTAAAAATGTGAAGGAATTATTATTGAGTGCAGTTACATTGATGGTTAATACGGTATCACGTTTTTCTGCCTTACCTGGCTAACTTTACAGAGTGGAATGTTTTCTGTGGAATCACACAAATGACTGTATAGTTAATTATTCATAAGGATAGATAGAAGCAAATGCTTTTAAAACCAAACAGAAGATTTATTTTCTATTTTATGATTGCCATCTTGGGTAACTTAACGTAGGTTACACTGTGTCGTTTTCAATGTCAAAGCTAATTCAGGTACTCTGTGCATTTACTAATAGCAAACTCATAGGAGAAAGGTGAAAAGAATGTGATCAAACTTCAGGAAAGATGGTTTTTCTACTTCACAAATACATAATGGGGTATTTATAGAGGAACACAAAAGCTTTCCAGAAATCATAAATTATACTCAGTATTTTAAAATTTTCTTTCAAAAATTAAGTATGCTTCTTTACAAGATCCTTTGCTCCCCACTGATGAAAAGAAGAGGATGAGCATTTGTTTCTCGTAGAGTTTAATTAATAGCCTATTGTAATAACTTTGACTGAAAGTTATTCACATACTCTCCAAAGAAATTTTTTCCATTTGTATGGCTGGAAGAATATAATTCATTGTTAGATTTTACATTTGGCTCATGTTTTTACAGAACAAATTTTATATCGCTCTTCTAGTACCTTACATATATTTTGTTTTACCATATTTAATGCCTTCAGTAACATTCCTGAGACGGATTTCACTCAGTGATGCTATTTACTCTCAATTTAAGGCCATTTAAAAAACAAAATTGTAATAATTTGCTTCAGTGTCCCCAGTGCAAAGATTTTTATTGACTTGCTCTGTTGAAATTGTGCATATGCAAATATTTATTCTTTATGCCCATTTATGTGTATATGAATTTATACAAAATTGTCTTTGCTTTGAATTCACAGATATTTCCAGTGATGGTAGGGTTCTGATATATAGAGGATAAAATCAATGATTAAATTATAATTTATAAGAAAAATAGTAAATAAGAAGTATCAAATATTGATTAAAAAGTTCTCAGGTGTGGGCGGTGCCTGTGGCTCAGTGAGTAGGGCGCCGGCCTCATATACCAAGGATGGTGGGTTCAAAGGTGGGTTCAAACCTGGCCAAACTGCAATAAAAAATGAGGCAAGAGAATCAATTAAGCCCAAGAGTTTGGAGTTGCTGTGAGCTGTGATGCCACAGCACTCTATCCAGGGCAATATATAGTGAGACTGTCTCAAAAAAAAAAAAAAAAAAAAAAAAGCCGGGTGTTGTGGCGGGCGCCTGTGGTTCCTGCCACTCGGGAGGCTGAGGCAAGAGAATCGGCTAAAGCCAGGAGTTGGAGGTTACTGCGAGGGCAATAAAATGAAACTGTCTCTAAAAAAAAAAAAAAGGTTCTCAGGTGAATTAAAATTAGTCTGCAAAGAAAAAACATTTTACATTTTCGTGCTATCCTCTTCAAAGGTAATTAAGATGCCTTGGATGGAAAGTCTTGAAATTCCTTTCCCTCTAATCCTGTGATTTTGAATTATTTATTTGTTACATTAATTCTAGAGTTCACAGGCATATAAAATATGAAAAAAAATTTGGATTTTTTTATGCCTTTAGTATCAGGTTACATGATACAAAGCAGACATTCCTAAGCTATTATGTTTTCCTCCCCTTTTATATGGTACGTTTCTGTGAAGTAGCGAGCATGTTAGAGATAAAGCAGAGCGTGATTCTGCAGAGTGTTGTCTGTGAACATTTGAGATTCATCATATATTCCTCAACAATGAAAAAACTTTGCAATATGGCATCATTATTCTTCTTAAGGCTTGTTTATTCATTCGATTATTTATTTTTGCATTAAAGAAATAGCTACTCCGTCAATAATGTCTCAGTGGACACTGAGGCTGTGATAGTGAGCGAGATAGTCACAGTCTTTTCCTTGCTAGGGCTTATCCTCTGGTGTTGGTGGTAAGGGAAGAAGACCATAAAAGTATGAAAATGAGCAAAATATTTTCAGGTAATGTAAAGTGCTTTCAAAAGATGAATATTGAAAAGGGTCATGGAGGTGAGTCTGGTAATGATGGGGTGAGTTAGGAAAGGTTTCTCTGGGAAGGTAGCATTTGAGTTAAAACAGAATGACAGAAAGGAGCCAGCCCAATAAAAGTGTTGATAGAGGATTCCAGACCACCCCCCCCACCAAAAAAAAAAAATGCAAAAAAAAAAAAAAAAACAAGAAGAAAGGCTGTAAGGCAGAAACAAACTTGGAGTGTTAAAAGAGATGGAAGATGGAGCAGTGGACGGAGGCAAGGTTGCATGCCGGGCTCTGTAAGTCTTTAAGCGATTTAGTTTTGAATCACGAGATTTAGAGAGCATTGGAGGACTTTAGGCTGAGATGAGCTATGATCTAATTTACATTTTAGGATTAGAATAATAGTTTGCTCTAATTGTAGCAGACCATATAGCTCATGGGAAGGAGAATTGAGAGTTAAGTTCAGAATACTCTGTAATTATAATAAACACCTGTAACATCTCTGTACTATGACACCTGGGTGATAAGGTCGTGGGGAAGGGATTCAGCTCTCCTTACACGAGAGCACAAGAGACCAGACCATCAGTGCTTGGCAGTCTCTAACCCTGTGGTGCAAAAAGCCACCGGATCACATCCCTAGAGGCAGGAGAGGTTAGTCCGGAGTCAGTTCTCATTCTTCCATGGACTCGCTTATTCTTGACTCTTTCGCTCCCCCTGCTTGCAGGGTGTCTGCCCAGTGCCCTTCTTCGAAGACTGCTAAGATTTACTCCCCTACTAAGACTGTCTCTCTTTCTCCCTTCTGCTAAGATGAATAGCTCCCAGGCACCTAAGGGGAGTTAATTCCAAGCAAGGTAGCAAGGCTATCCGCGTCCAGACAGTTTCCTAAGCTGGGGCCAGAGACCTGGCCAGTTCGACCCTGACACTAATAATCACAGGTTGGAACAAATGGATGGTAAGAGTGGTGGGGGAAATAGAGAGAGCAGTTGGGAGGCTAAAGCAGTAAGCCAAGCAAAATGTAATGGTGGCTTCAGCTGCGATGGCAGTGTGGGAGATGAAGGAAGTGGTTATAATTTGGCAGCAAGTAGATTAGATATGAGTGTGGGGGAAAGAGAAATTACAAATAACTTGTATGTTTTATATGTATGTAAATAATTGAATGGCGGTGCTATTTTCTGAAGTGATGTCACATGTAAGAGGATGAGTCCAGAGTTCTGACAGTGAGAATCAGCCCATTGGAGATGCAGCAGGTGACAGTGGCTTCACCTATCTGAAAGCTCAGGAAAGAAGTCAGAGTGTGGAGACAGAAGTGTTCTAGTGTCTAAACCAGGCACAGAGGGGAGATTGGTGAAAGTAGCTCTCTTGTAACTAAAGTAGTTGTTTTACATACAGCAGATTAAAGGAGTAAATTAGAATATTTAGCATGTTTCATAGATATATCTACTCATAAATGTTTAAAATTCTTCTTAAGAAATCTTTGCAGTAAACTAGAAATTAGTTCCTATTTTATGCAAACTAATATACTTGAACAGTAGTTCTCCAAGTGTGATCTGGGGACCTTTCGAAGGGGGGGTCTTGAGGTCAGAATCATTTTCATAACACTTCTGTCTTCTTCTCTCATGAGTGTACAGTGGAGTTTTTAGAGGCCATGTGGTATGTGATACAGCAGCAGATTGGATGCAAAAGCAGAGAATACCCCTGCCTTCTATTAAGCCAGACATCGGTGATATTTCCCTAAAGGATAAAACAATGGCATAATTCTTATTAAACTTTTTGTTTTAAAAGTATAGCTAATTTTCATAAAAATACGTTATTTAATATATAGTAGGTTTTGTTATTGTTACAGTCAAGTGAATTAATATTTGAAATATTTCTCAATCTTCTTATCTAATAAAGTAAGCATTAATAGAGTGGCTCATAATAAAAGCTTTTAAAGGTTTTTCATAATTTTTTAAACATTTATTTCAAATTATTATGGGGCTACAAATTTTGAGAATAAATTGTTCTCACTTCCAGGGTAGCACTCTAGTTGTAAAAGAGCCCCTCACCCGGGGCGTGTTATACACCCTTACAATGTGCACATCATGGGGTGAGATCCCGCCTCAGGCCCTCTCTCCTTCTGCCAATCATCCTCCCGTTCTACTTTTCCTCCTCTCTTCTCATCCCGCCCCGTATTAGACTATATTTGTGTTTTATTATTTATAGGAGCATGTCATTGTTTATATATTTTTGGTTTCATACTAGTTTTGAGTACCTTGGATATTTATTTTTTTATTCTTGTGGTATTTATTAAGAAGAATGTGTTTCAGCTCCATCCTGGTAAAAGATGTAAAGTCTCCATCTTTTTAATGGCTGAATAGTATTCTATGGTATATGTATACCACAATTCGTTGATCCATTCATAGGTTGATGGGCACGTAGGTTGCTTCACTAGTTGGCAATTATGAATTGAGCTGCAGTAGACATTCTGGTGCAAATGTCTTTGTGTTAAAATTAGTTTTGTTCTTCTGGGTAGATACCCAGTAATGAGATTGCAGGACCAAATGGAAGGTCTACTTTTAGATCTTTGAAGATTCTCCATACCTCCTTCCAAAAAAAGGTTTTCAATGATTTTTAATAGCGTCAAGAGATCTGGATACTAAAAGTTTGAGAATGATGGCCTTAAGCCATGAGACCTAAAGACTAATATGAACAGGTGGACTGTTTAAGAAAACAAACTGGGATCAATTTAAGGTTCAACCTACTAGAAATGGATGCCAATCCTCCATAGTACACACGAAGAGGATCTTGTAACAAAACAAATGTCTTTTATATAAAATCTTGGTAAATTAGAAGCAGAAAAGTTTCTGTAGTAGTTAGCATTTATATCTTGTGCAAACAGCTCATGCAGCTCCACATGGGCCGGTAACGTCTACTGAAGTTCATTCTGTTAATTACATTCCATTTCACAGTTTGAAGGATATCCTTATGGAAGTAAATTTCAATGAAATTCAAACTGGGGGAGGAAGATTGGGGATGGGTAAATTCATACCATTCTGTTAATTACATTCCATTACACAGTTTGAAGGATATCCTTATGGAAGTAAATTTCAATGAAATTCAAACTGGGGGAGGGAGATTGGGGATGGGTAAATTCATACCTATCTGTTATAGTGCACACTGTCTGGGTGAAAGGCACACTTATAACTTGGACTCAGTCTGTACAAAAACAAAGTATGTAAGCAAAACATGTATACCCCTTAACACTCTGAAATTTAAAAACAATTAAAAAATTAATAAAATATGAAAGCTATCCATGATGCATTTTATGGGTTCTGTTTACACTCTTACTGATGTTCAAGATTTGGGAATTGAATTGGGTTCCCCAGTGATTCTCTTGAATTAATCTAATAGAATATTGACCTATTTTTGTAATTGTACTTTCTTTGCAGTGCTAAGAGAATAAAGGAAACAAATATTCTTTTAATCCTGTCATCATCTGGGGGAAAGGAATGATTTTATACTGTGTTTATTTCTCACATAAAAATGTATTTTGAGGGCTCTGTATAGTAACTCATCTAATACCATATATGTTTTCAAATTGAACAAGAGAATACATTGTTTTATACATGGTCCTATGGTAGTACCCTTAATGCATATATAAACTTAAATTGTCAGCTGTGAAGTAGATGTCTCTGAAAATTCTTATTGCTAATAAATGTTTATGATCTGTACATATGTGTCTTGCATTTTGCAAAGAACTTTTTCATTTGCTGGTGCATTTTGGTTGTTTTTGATATTTCACCACCATGCTATTAGCATTTTCTTGGGATAAGTTAAATTTAAAAGAACACTTTCATTTATTGTTCTTGGAAAGATGACTTTCTTCTTTCTTCTTTCAAAGACAGCTCTTACAAGGTAAGTAACATTGGAAGATAAAAGGCTTACTCCGACTGTGAACACATATGACATTATGTTGTGAGGAGAAATTAATTTTAGGGTTTGTTTTTATGCAAATCATAGTTCAGTATTTTCTGCAAGAGTACATCTCATTTCTTGTTCTCACAAAGGATAGAATTTTCCTGACATAACCAGACAGCCAGGTTTCTGTGTCTTGTCTCTAAGTGTTCTCTGTTATGAGCTTTAACCATTTGGTCTCAGTTGCTTTGCAGAGAAATGACCACTAAATAATAGACATAAATCCTGAGGGTTTAATCCAGATCCATCCATTAAACGGCTGTGCGACCAGATTGAAATGTTTGAAATAATCTTCTCTGTACTTTACCTACTCTATTCCCCAACTCTGTGGATGCTCACACTAAAAACCCAGGAATTATTCCAGAAGCTATTGATCACAAATCCTTTTTAGTCTATCAGGCTATCACGTGTCCCCATCTGTTACTATTTTTACTGAGGCCTTTTAACTTCTTGCCTGAATTTTCGCAACAATTCCTGTAGGTTTTCTTGTCCCTGGGTTTATTTCACTTGCACGCATTTTTGTAAACCACCATGAACAAGATCTTATAAAAAGACAAATGTGTTCATGTCATTCTCCTGTTTAATGTTTTACAGTTCCTCACAGTGGTAAAAATCCAAACGCCTTAGGATAGAAGACATTACAGTGATATAGAGTTGGGTTTTGGCAGTTGCAGACGTGAACTTGAATCTCAATTTTGCCATATGACTAGCTGAGTAACTTTGGGGAAATTCTCTGACCATTTTTAGTCATCATTTCTTTATTTGTCAAGCATGAAGCCTTGTGTCTGGAATGTGGCAGTGGCCGTCACCCACCAATCTGCCCTGCTTCTCTACCAGATTTTGTACTCACTACTTTTTGGTCCTGGCTCAGCTTCCTTGAATTCTCTTTTTCTTCATGACTGTGTATGTGATTTCCTCTGTCTGGTACACATACTAAAACCTTACTGCTCTTAGAGTTGATGTAGATGTTGGCTCTTCTAAGTAGCCTCTTCTGACACATCCCCACGAGGCTGCAGTCTCTTCCCTGAAGTTTCTGACCATCTGTGCTCTTCTCTATAAGCACATGGCTTGAACTGTGCTTTGTTAGTTTCATTCATCCTATTTATTTAATCAGGAAATGCTTATTTTGCATGTATTACGTGCTGGACATTATTTTATCTCTTTGGATAATAGCAGAGACCAAAGAATACAACCTGGTATTCATATCCTAATGTGGAAGACATAAAATAAAAAATAAATATTAATAGCACAATATAGCATATACACACACACATATGTGTATAAAACCAGGCATTGATACAAGCTATGAAAACCAAGCATGGAGGGAGGATAGACACTGACATGGGGTTGGAGATGGGGTTTATGTTCTGTGTGGGTGGTCAGAGAAAGGCTCCCTAAGTGGAACATTGAGCGGTGATGTGAATGAGATGCCAATGGGTAGTGCTTGTATCAGGGTAGGAGCATTTTAGGGAGAAAGAATAAAAAATATATAAAGCCCCAATAGTGTTGTGGTTGGCATGTTCAAAGAACATTATGGAAGCCTGTGTGGCTGAAGTGGAGTGAGTCATTGTGGCATGGGGGTGAGGAAGTCCAGTAACAAAACCAATGATATAACTGAGTTTGACAACATTGTAAGCCATGCTAAGGATGTTCTAATATTTTTAAATTAAGACGGCAACTGGTAAGAGGGTTTAAGTGGAAGAGCAGCATGCCCTAAGTTATAGTTGACAGGGCAGCTATGGAAAGTATACTCTTGGTCGTAAGTCAGGAAGCAAGAGGTTAGAAAGATATTGATAGTCAAAAAGGCAGGTAATGATGGTGGACTTAGGTGGTAAAAAGAAGTACTGGTCATAAACAGTCAAATTTGGAAACTATTTTGAAAGTTCAGCCATAATATTTGCCAATGGTTTGGATTCAGAATGGTATGTAAGATAAAGTGAGGAGTAAAGAAGGATCCCAAGTTCAGAGCCTGAATAGCTAGAATAATGGAGTTGTCTTTTACAGAAGTTTCAGAGACTAATTAAGAAGCAAGTCTTTCAGGGTATGTTTAGCTTACAGTAATTGTTGGCATATTTCTTCTGTCAGGGATTGGCTCAGTTATAGATCAAAGAGTCCTCAAAATATGGTGGCCTAAGTAAGATACAAATTTCTCCTTCATATAGCATCCTGGAGGTGAGTAGAAGAGGCTGATGGAGCAGCTATACTCCATATGGTTACTCAGGCCCCCAGGTTCACTCCCTCCAGGGAATGTCCTTGTACACATAGTTGAAGCTAGGCCAGGACCTTTGGATGTGCTTTGGGAGGGAGATAAATAGAAACGGTAGGGCAAGTAACTTCATGTTCAAAGTTGCGCACTTCATCTGCTCTCATCTCCTTGTCTACTACTTTTCTACAGTCCAGAGAAAGTAAACTCCACAAAGGCAACTCTTTGTCCAGTAAAAAATCAGTGGGGGCTTTTCTTACTAAAATGCAGAAGAGAATGGATTCTGGGGGACAGTCTGCCATATTTGTCTCTCTCTTACAAGCAACTTAAGTCAGGAATTTTACTATGTCCTCTTCCATCCTAGTACTTACCACAGTGCCTGGACAAAGCATATGTACATTATATATTAGTTTTCTTAATAATGTGTTAATTATGTGGAACACAAATGATTTTGTACTGGATAATGCATTGCCTCCTATTAATTTTGAGTGAATTGCATAAATCACCTTTATATTTCAGACTATTTTTAATGTATCTTTGTCTCTAATGGAGAAAAAGTATAGCACTTCAATTATCTTTATGGCAGTGGCTTACATTTATCACCCAGGGTGAACAAGTCATGATGAGCTAACATTTATGTTTTTAAGGAGTATTTACCTCCCACACTTGCTTCCAAATAACAATTCCAGAAATCATACTCATTGATGAAAGAATGAGTCACTTCCTTCTAATAAAATTGCATCACCTGTTCTGAATTGCCTAATTTTCTAAACCTGACCTAAAACTTCATTTAAGCCAACTGCTGTCTTCTCAGTACTGTTTGGCTTAAACTTCAGAGAAGATGTATTTGGGTTTAAAATGTTTTAATAAATGGATCATAAACCATAAGACATATTTAAAATTATGTTTTGGAATGAAGACTCTAATATGAAGAAAAAATTGGTAAGAAAGCAAGTCAGTAAGATAAAGTATTTTTTATAAGCAGGCAACTAAGAGGTGACACAGAGAGCATACTCTATGTCATTTGGAAAGTTTGGATTTGGAATATTAATATGAAAAAAGTAGTTGCTAATTTTTAAAATAAAATGTCATATAGGAAATTGGTCTTGCCAGCTTTCTAAGATCATGTCATTGTCTTTCTGTTTACCCATCATCTATCTATATGTGCTACATACATATTTTGTCAGGTCATCGTATTTGTGGAAAATTGTACACTACAATGTTTTCAAACATCCTCAGTTGGAATACTTAGATTCTAGGATATTTACTTGTACATCTTAAAGCCCAGGTCTGTATACTAAATATATATTCCTAGTTTGTTAGTAAAATTTTGTTTAAAAGATGATATGAATACTTGGCTATTGAATAATCTGTTTAGTCTAACATATTGTGTCTCATATGGGTACAAACTTTGTCAGTGTTCCCCACTGCCTACCCTGAGCAAGCACATAGCAGGTGTTTCATTCATTTAACAACACATTAGTAACTGCATCTTGCTTGAATGCTAAATATACTCTCTGACACCAAAACTTCAGAGTTTATTTTAGGTAACCCACACATACCTGTACACACATGGAAAGCATATACATTTACAGATGCACAGAGACACACATGCAAACATATATTCAATTCTCTTCAAATCTGGAATTATCTTCTTATAGGTAATTATAATTCATAATAAAACACATAGCTTTTGAACATTTTTAAGCAGATTGTTATTAGGCATCAAGTTAATTCTGAAAATCATCTACCTGTTTTCTCTCTAGATTAAGCTTTTATTCATTTAATTTAAAAAATCTCCCACAATGAGTCATTTAAGCTTCCTAAAACTTCTGTTGAAATTTAATAAGCCAAAGCTCTAACAAATGTTTGACTTAACAATATCATTTGACCAGTGCAAACTTTGGATTGAGATCCTTAAGAGTTGGGTGAGTGGGGTTTGTGTGTGTGTGTAAACTCTGGACTTTTTAAAAACAGTGAATGGAAGATTTATAAAATGATATGCAAATCTTCTATCAATGCAAAAACATATCACATTATGCTTGAGATAATTTATTGAGCTCAACTTTGTCCTAAGGATATTAAAGAAAATTAGAAAAAAATTGAGTAAAAGTGTTTTCCTTGTAACTAAAACAAAACCTAGGCAAATAAACTTTTATCATGCATGATAAATGTATTTATTTCTTTAATTCATCATATCATATATGTCCCTTTCTAAAAATATAAAGCTATATGATAGAATTGCTACATTTAAAAAGACCTCAAATGTGGTCAGATCTTTCTTGAGGCTTGATTAGATGAACTATGTAAGGTCAGACTGCATATCCTAAAACAATTGAGAGAACTGAATGTCATAAAACGTTTTACTAACAAGAATTTTTCCATATAATTAAATAGTTCACATCACTAAGTCCCTAAGTTACAGATGTGGGCGTGGATGTGGAGAGAAGGGAGCACTTTTAGTTTGTGGGATTGCAAACTAATACAGCCTCTTTGGAAAGAAGTATGGAGAATCCTCAAAGAGCTAAAAATAGACCTTCATTTGATCCTGCATACCCATTACTAGGATCTACCTAGAAGAAAAAACTCACTTTACCATAATGACATGTGCACTAGAAAGATCATTGCAGCTCAACCCACAATTTTCAAGATGTATAATCAACCCAATGCCTATCAACCCATAAGTGGATAAATAAACTGTGGTATATTTATACCATGAAATACTATTCAGCCATAAAGATATGAAGACTTTACATCTTTTGTATTTACCTGGATGGATTTGGAGAACATCCTTCTAAGTAAAGTATTATAAGAATGGAAAAGCAAGTGTCCACTGTACTCAATACTAATATGAAACCAATAAACAACTACACTCCCACAGGATAGAAAAGCATTAAATTAAATTGGGGGGTGATTGGTGTGCTCCCACATAATGGACACGATATAAGGGTGTATGATACACTTCCTGGGTGAAGGGCTCAACTACAACTTGAACTTTACCTAACACATGCAAACAATGTAACCTAATTATTTATACTCTCATATTAATATGAAATTAAAAAAAGAATGAAGGAGAAAAAATTATTTCTCAAGTGGGTGCTTGATCTAGCAAGGCAATAAAGTATATTAGTTAAAAATGTATTTTAAATGTTTTACCACAAAAATCTAAGTATCTGAGGTAATGGACGTTAATTAACTTGATTTAGTCATTCCGCAATGTGCACACATACTAAAACATTGTGTTGTGCCCCATAAATATATAATTTTTGCCAATTAATAAAAAAAAATCTTTATTTAGCCTTTATGAACCTGTGCTTCTTTTCCTGTAAAATAATGAATAAGGCCTTCTTCAAAGGGTGCCTGTGAGGAGGAACTGATATGATCATGAATGCAAAATATTTAGCACTCATTTAAGGACATTGTAAACATTTTTTAAAATGTATGCTAATTCTTATTCTCACCATAGGAAAGTCCAATATTAAACTTTCATCTCATCTCCTAAAGAAGTGCATGTAATTGAAAGTTTGATTACATCAGTCTCAAGAAACGAGAACTCGATATTAAAATGCTAAACATTTAACATTCATCTTTGAAAAAGAGAAAAGAAGCGAAGTTCTGAGTTTTAGTTTTGCATATTTCTATAGTGTGTATATTTAAATCGTGGACATTTCAAACTACCAGCACGATGCCTGAAAATGCAGAGTTACTAATGCGATTTAGTCACTTGTGCTTGAAGAACTGCTTAATCGTATCTCTCTAGCAAAATTGGTATGTGCATTTGGCACATTACACTTTATTATTCATGAAATGTATTTTCCATTAGTTCATTGTTTACAGTCCAATGTCAATTCCTTTCAGCTCTGAAATTTCAAATTTTGCTTCTAATTTCACCTTTGAGGTTGCCTCTGACTCAGAATCTGCATTTGCCCTAGTTGAGAATAACGGAGTAACACACTGTGTCTGTTAAACTTCAACCCGTCCTCACAGTAGCATGCTCTGTTATATATACAATACGCATGTCTCTCTGTGTGTATACTGACTTTTACATTGAATTCACACTCGCTTTAGCCTGTAACCAGCTAGCTCTCTTAATAGTGAACTTATCATATTGCAGAGAAAATATGTATTTTACAGAACAGGCATTTTCTAGAATCAAAGTAAAAGAATAATAACAATGTAATAGCTAAGTCAGTATGTATTCCTTAGGCTAGAGTTGGTCTGTCCAGCACATACTGTGATATTACATCTTCAAATTCATGCTATATTGCTGTGAATTCAAAAGTTCTCCAATTGATTTCCCTGTCTATATACATGTATAGCGGGAATAAAAGTTCTCTAACTGAATTCCCTCTATATATACATATATATACATACTTGTCATGAGTTCTTTTGATATAATATCAATGTATCAAAAATTATCCCTTTTGATTGCTACTTATTTCTATCAAATAATTTTATACTTTCTTTTCAAAGTATTTTTAATCATAGGATTATCAAAATATCGGCTGTTATATTCATTCAAAAATGATCATTTCCACTTAGAAGGTAAAAGTATGAAACTTCATTCAAATCCTTTCCCATCTCTACAGGGATAGGGAACCTGTGGTCACAAGGCCACCAGATCTCTGGACTAAATTGAATCCAAACGTCACAGAAAAAATTCCTGTATTAAAAGGATCTGTTCTGTAAAATTTGAATTTATTTATTTTTTTTTGTAGAGATAGAGTCTCACTTTATCGCCCTGGGTAGAGCACTGTGGCGTCACACTGCTCACAGCAACCTCCAGCTCTTGGGCTTAAGCGATTCTCTTGCCTCAACCTCCCTAGTAGCTGGGACTACAGGCAAAAATTTGAATTTATTGAAAAGGCTACACTCAAGGATCCAGAAGGCCGTATGTGATCACAAAGACCACAGGTCTCACAGCCCATGTCAACAAGTCCTCAGGGTGGTCCTTACTCTGAGTAAATAGTTGAATAATTTAACTCTCTACTTAGTTGTATGCTCCACAAGGATCAGGGGTTTTGAGCAATTGTAACTTTGATATAGTAATTACCCCAAAATATTTGTTGAATGAAGTCATAAATCAGTGACTGTAAGAACAATTTAAGAAACACAGGCCAATTAAATTGGGGAATAAATGGCAAGATATTTTATCTGAAAGGTTATCATGCGGAGAAGAAAGGAGATGTTCTCTTTGAACATTTGGGCTAGAATTAAGATATGTGAATACAAATTATGATTGAATAATTTGACTACAAATTATGATTGAATAATTTGACTTCAAATTATTAAAGTTAGGTGATTTTTTAAATTGTATTATCTCATTACATCCTGACAACAATTCTATGAAGTAGGTGCCATACTCATTTTACCAGTAAAAGTATTAGGCTCTGAGGTAATATATTTCTCGATATACCAAGGTCATATAGTCACGTAGGTTTAAAACCCAGTTCTCATTGATTCCTTTTCCCTATCATGTCCAAAAAGTCAAATTTCAATTCCAGGAGATATTTGGTTCGATCAGTTTACTAAACAACCATTTATTATATATAAAGATGAGCCAAGCATCAAGCTAGGTTCTTAGCATTTAGGAGAGAGCAGCCAGTTTTCCTATCATAGGTAAAATGTAGGTAATAAAAGTACCTAGTACTTTGTAGAGCTGTTGTGATTAATTATGATAGACATCAAAAGTATTAATTAAACAAGACAAGCAGAAACCATGAAATGTGCAGAGATGGAAAGAAAGGCCTACTATGAGAAGTTGCAATAGAGATATCTGATTTAGATTGTGTCAGAGTAAATTGATCCAGGAGAGTGGCACTGATGCTAATCCAGAAAGACAAGTATCATTTGGCCTGGTGACATGGAGAGAAGAGCTCTTACACACACACTTGTGCATAAAGCCCTGACAAGTGGAGGGGATGGACAAGGGAGGTTTAGTTGTGGATCAGGATGATACAGCAAGTTCTGTCAATTTTCATCCAATCCTAAGTATCAGTGTTCCCCACATTGTCTATAAAACAGTGGGTCTCTACCTTCCTAATGCCGTAGCCCTTAAATACAGGTTGAGAACCCCTGCAGATGTCATTGATATAACAATAAAGCACAGTATACATAAATGGCCTGCTACAAGCCAAGTTTATAACCAACATGGCACCAAATAAGTATTTTTTTAAGAGTCAAAGTAGAAAAAAATAGAAATCTGAAGAATTTAGAGTTTGGAGCAATCAGTATTTTTAGTAAGCCAGAATTCAATACAATATCCTCCCGTGTTTCTCCCTAGCATTGTCTGATAATGACTGAGGTGCCAGATGGTTTGTAGCCCTTGCCCGTGATTAACGTGTTGAACTATTTCCTAACTGGATTACAGTGGCGTTTCTGCTAGAAAGTCTCAGATTAGATTCCTTTCCAATTATACTTATCATTTGATATACACTTTGTAATGCAGATAGGATGGAAGTGGGGTGGTTTGAATAACTAAGTAAAATGGATGAGTTTAAAATGAAATTAAATTGCAAGTTCTAAGTAGCTCTTTGGAAGACATTACTACCTCCAAATATAAATATTTCAATTTAATTGCTTTTTTGTTATCAAATTTTACTTATTTTTATTTGACTATAAAACTAGTGGAGGCTGCTAGTAGCTCTACTAGAAAGACTCTAACCCTCTTGATGACCACACCATATCTTCTTTTTGTATTTCCTGGAACTAGAATGAATTGAATGACTAAATAAGTGAAATAGAGATTAACATGTCTAACCTAATAACTATGAGTAGAATAGAATATCATATATACATACTTCATTTTTGTTTTAGAAATCCTAAGACTCTTATTAATTCCTGAGTATATGTTATGCCTATACTGATATAATACATACTATAGTTATAGTGCCCTAAAGTATCAAAAGTTTACTGTGTAAAAAAAAGTAAAAAAAGTCTTAGTAAGCTAATATTATTATAATGCTTTAAAATACAAGTTTATACAATCAGATAGGAGGAATAAATTCCAGTGTTCCATAGCACTGTAGGATGACTATAATTAACAATAATATATTATATAGTTTCAAATAGGTAGAAGGAGAAATTGAATGTTCCCCCCACAAAGAAACAATAAATGTTTGGGATGATGGATGTGGTGGATGTGATGATTACCCTACCTTGATTACTATATATATACATATTACAGCATCATGTAAAATTATGTCAGCTGAAAATTTTTTTAATGGAAAAAAGTTTATAATCCTTTGTATCATCGAGATGTAGTATTATTTGGATTCACATAAAATGAAATGGCAAATGAAGTCACTTACTGTGATAAAGGAGTCCTCAAATGTCTTTGCCACACATTCATATGAAGATAATCTTAGTCTCTACTTCTTACTAACAATCCCTGTTAAAAAATCTTCTATGTAAAAAAAAAAGTCATCTATGTAAAAAAATCTTTTTGAGACAAAGTCTCATTCTGTTCCCCTAGGTAGAGTGCCATGGCATCATCATAGTTCACGGCAACCTCAAACTCTTGCCTCAACCTCCCAAGTATCTGGGACAGCAGATGCTGCCACAATACCCAGATAGGTTTCTTTTTTCTCCTTGTATTTTTAGTAGAGAAGGGGTCTCACTCTTCTAAAGGAGAGTGAATTGGCTGTTCTCCAATTCCTCAGCCTCCCAGGGTGCTAGGATTACAGGTGCCTGGCCTTATTTATATAAAAATTTTAAGGACATTGCCTGGCATGAAGAAAGCCATCATAAATGTTGTTCTATTATTATTTTGTCTCTTCCCTCTGAATTTTATTAACTGGCCATGTATCTGTTCTTTTGACCTAATTCGAAAAAGATTATAATAATTGAGGAGATCTGAATGTGTTATAATCTCCCCTCTGCTCCTTGACATTTGAGTGGGAACCTTCAAAGACTTAACCCACAGGAACAAACACTGAAGGTAGTTTCAATGCCACTCACCATCTCTCTCTGAGGGGACATTTATGAGAGGGGTGGAATCTGTCAGCACTCTTCAGATCCCCCTTGGAGGCTCATTCTTGGTACAGGGAAGGGCAGCTGGGTTGATTATGTCACCTGTATCTGATTCTTTTTTACTTCTAACCTCAGGGCTGGCCTAGAGGCAAAATAGTTAAGTAGTCTTGGTTTGCTTTTGCTATCTACCTCCTTCCCTTTTAGCATACTTTTCCCATACACCAGTATCTCCAAATCCCCATCTTTGTTTGAACTAAAGACAGCTGGTGCAGAGATACAAATTTTATTTAGTAGACAAAGAAACCCAGTTAACATATATGGAAATGTAAGTATGATATTCTGTCACATAATTTCAATCTAATTAAACCTAATGACTGGCTGTACTTCCTTAGTAAACAGTGAGCCAAGCCAAATGTGCGAATTTCACCCTGTCTGCTCATGAAGTTAGACCCCTATTAAGATGAGCTTGCATAATTTTGGAATAAGTAGGTCTGTGTGCAGACACAGCTGCTGCAGCACTTCTCATCAGGGTTCTTTCTCTGGCAACAGCAGCGTTCCTCGACAAACTTTACTTCTAGTCTCGCTTAGACTAGCTCTTTCCCATATTTAAACAGAGGGTTTAGGGGAGAGGTTTCAATCCATTTCTTAGAATTTAAGCCAGATTATTTTATGGCTTAGTAATCCCTGGAAGTTATCAAAAAGAGGTAGAAATGAACTCTCTGGAGCCTTGATTTCTTTTATATATCTCTTTTATTATTTTGTCCATCAAGATTCATTTACGTAGTTGCAATGTTTTAATCCTATTTAAACTACGAATTCTCGTCAATGATGGCACTTATTACTGTTAGGCTTTGGATCAAGGGGAACCGTGGAGTCTACGCTGAGGAGAAGAGAGGATTCTCGGAGACTTAGGGTCTCGTCCCAACCTTTTGTGAAATTTACAACAACAAAACCTTCTCGTTCCATTTACTGAAAGAACACTTTGCAAATACAACTGACTGAGATTATTATATGTATTATTTTAAAATAAAAATTTTCAATACCAGTTTCCCGGGAGTTTTAAAAATTTTAGATGAGGGACAGAAAGCTATTCTTAAATAAAAAAAAATCAGGGGCTACACTTCCTAATGTTTATCATGTGCCAGACACCGTTTTTAGCGTGTCACATGCATTGTCTCATTTTACCCTCCCAGCAGCCCTAACAGAGGTAAGTTCTAGTATATCCATGTTACAAGTGAAGAAATTGAGGTTCAGGTTAACTTGTTTACCACTGTGTATCCACGCAAGGAGAATTCCTGGTTTACATGACCATGAAGCTGTTCTTAACCTCTGTTTGATTTTGCCTCTTGGACACATCTTACATATATATGATGCTGGACTATAGCAGTTTGGGCAATAGACCAAATAATTAATTTCATATTTTGACTGAAAAAATACTTCTGATGTGGCAAAATACAAAGTTAGAACGTTACCTTTTGTCAAGTGTTTTGTAATTCCAGTCCAGTTTTGTCATAAGCCTTCTACCTCCATGACTATGTATAGTTGTCTTTTATTTTTTCCAAAAGCATTAAAAAATCAGGTAGCAAACCAGCTGAATATACCATACCTCTTGCATAGAACACAAATCCTTTCAGATGACTACATAAAAATTCTTGGTGTTTTGTGCTTTTTTGGTGTTGAGGACTCTGGGATAAAGAATGAGAACTCTATAAATTTTTTCTTCCTAAAATCAGAGTTCTTTCTTGATATTTCATGCTTATTTTAACTTTATTAAGGCAAGTAAAATATGCCTGAAAATAAATTGAGTTAATTATGAAGATTTCCTATCAACAGTTCCAGAGGTCAACAGGTTTTTCTGTCCCACCTTAAGTATAGTAGTATCCACTTCACAGCAGCCACATTCTTTTAGCAATGGGTCCTCAACCTGTGGGTCGCGACCCACAGGAACTGTATTAAAGGGCCACGGCATTAGGAAGGTGGAGAACCACTGGTCTACATTGTTCTCATACTGATTTTAGTGGTGTTTTCCTTGTCTGCCTAATTAATATCACAGGATAGGAAAATATGTGGTGTGCCTATCACTCCTTGTTTATCCCTTGTCCTTGGGATAAACAGTCAGCTGGTCAATCATAGCTATCCTTGCTGAGCCAAATTCAACCTCATTATCTTTCCTGCCCATCACTCTAGGCAGGCATAACTAATGGATTGGTACTGGCTCCCAACACATATCTTTGCCATTCTTGTGGTAACATTTTTTTTTTTTTTGTCTCAGCCACATTCTCCTGCACAAGCATGCGTAACATTTACCTCAACTCCCTTCTGATACCCAACGTGTATCTTTACTTCCAAAGATCAATGGTAACTGTGAACAAACACATTTCATGGCGTTTTGGATTCTTCCCACGTGAATTCCGTTTTTGTTTAATGTTCGTTAGATAAAAGTTGATTCATCTCTAGTCTTTCTCCAAGAGGAAGCTTTCTTTGATGAACCACATTGCTCATGAAGATTTCTACATCTTAACTTCTATTATTCAATAATTAGTTCATATCACATTTGAGAGATTGTATCTGAATATTTTATATGATTACTTATGTAAAATATTTAGTAAATTTATATATCAATGAGTCGCTATATTTTCTATCTAAACATTGCTAAAGATCATATATCTTTATTTTGTAGCCATGGTAATTTATTATGAAAGAAAATGAACAAATGGGAAGTCATCTAGACATGTAGTTGCCTTAGAAGTCAGTTAGAAATGTCTGGGATGAAATGCATGGGGAGTTTCCTATTTCATTTTAAGATGATTACCTAGATACCAGTAATTATTTTATCACCAGGCTATATTTTTATATATTACTTCTTCAGATCCAATTAGGTACTATCACTTCAATAATACCATAGAATTCTTAATTTTACTTTATGAAACGCTTTGACCTATCGTTTTGTTAAAAGTTCACAGTAAAGGAGAGTCATTTGCAGCTTACCTCACCCACATCACGAGGCTGATGTTACGAGGTTTGCCATTTCTCAGGCACAGAAAAGCAGCGCTGGCCGTTATATCCCCCGGGAGAGACCTGCAGATAGCAGGTGTACAAAAGAGGTCAATCGATCCCTCAGTATCTTGAGAATGCCAGTCCCTTTCAGCATTCAGATTACTGACTTTCCAGGGCAGCAACAGCCCCCTATAATTGATTCTCATAATGATTACACCTCACATCGTTAACAGAATCAGGTGGGTATTTGATAAATATTTAGCTTATTTTATCACTACGGGCAACTTTACAGAACAGATAAATCTTAACCGTCCACAGATAAACAGATAAACAGATAAACCTTCACAGCAGTCCTAGCTCTGCTACTTTGCGAAGAACATGATCTTGGAAAATCTGTTTGACTTCTCTAGGCCTCACTTTTATCATCTGTTTAAAAAAGGACAAGAACATTATCAGCCTCCAATGAATGTTGTAATAATTTAATAATATAAAGGAAGTATTTCTCAGAGTGGCAATACGTCTACAATAAGTTATAGTGCTTCTCAAGTTGGAACCAATATTTTCATTTTGTAGCTTGAGTTGTCTTACATTATGCCATTCTATTCATCAGATAACACTTAGACAAAATAGGTTCTCCATTGACTAACTCTGTATTCAAACAGATATACACTGAGGTTTATTTTATTTTGATGTTTTGTTCTTTAATTCTAAAACTTGTTAAATGAGAAAAGAAGTATGTATTTAGAATATATATTAGCCAAAAAGGTAAAAATTAAAATCTTTTTAAATTCCACAAAGGAAGTCACCGTTACCATTTTGGTTTGTAACCTTTGAGTCTCCTCCTTTTCATGTATAACAATACATGTATCTACTTTTTTTTAATGGAATTATACAGTTCATGATGTTTTGTAATCATAAATACATCATGAAAATCTTTATAAGTCCTTCAATATTATTTTAAAACATAATTCTAATGATCACAGTATATTCTTCGTGTAAACATAATGACATGTATTTAAGCAATGCCACCCTTCAGACATTTGCCATTTGATTTCTTTCTATCTTTGCCTCTCACTATTACAAACTACTCTTCAATGAATATGTCTTTAAATATCATTGTGGACATTTTAAGTCATTTCCTAAGGATAAATTTCTAAATATGGAAGTATCTGATCTAAGGACATATTCTTTTGAAAATCATAACTGAACAAAGGTATATACAGGTAAGAGTCTCCTCCCCACTCTTGTCAATCATCGTTCCGGTTCTAATTTATTTTTCTGTTTGTTCCCTCTTCAATAATTCTTTCCTAACTTTCCAGAGATTTATTTTTATAGTATATTCATGCAATCATAAACCTACACTTTGTCCCTGCCCCTTTCACATAGATGACACATGACTCCTTGCTTTCTTTTCTCAAAAGTGTGTTATTTGGATTTATGGCTGCACACAATTCTGCTGATGATATGAAGGGTATATTTCATCTTTGGCTTTAACAAGCTGTACTGTAATAAATAATAAGCACTTACACAAATTATTTGTAGTTTTTAAGCATATCTGTTGAATAAATTCCTAGAAGTGAAATCGCTGATCAAAGAATAGATGAATTTATAATTTTATTAAATTTGCACCTTCCACCGCTTAGGGATTTCACCAGTTTACACTGCCACCAGCAGTGAATGGAAGAGAGTGCTATCAAACTGTCAGATTTTCCCTAAGCATTATAGGGGAAAATGATATCTGGAAATAGATGTTTATTTGTTATTTCTCTTGTTAAAGTGAGATTGAGCACTATTCGTAGGCACTATCTGCATTTGTATTCTTTGCTTAAGGTGTTGATTTTGTTTTTGCCATGAAGGCTGAGAAATGGGAGATTTTTTTCTAGTTGGATTTATCTTTTAATTCACATGTTTTGGGTTTTAGGGTACTATTACACATACAATGGCCTTCCCCATCCTAACATTATAAATAAATTTACCATGTCTTTACATCCCAGCCCCTGCTCCTAAGAGTCTTACAGAGCAGCAGCCGCTCCTTTCCTCTTTTTCCTCCTCCCCCTTGCATTTACATCTTTGATTTATTTGACTATCGTCCTGTTGTAAGACATGAGGGGCAGATCCAACTTTATTATTTTTCTAAATTCCCTTGCTATGCAGGCAGCATTTCTATCCTGTTCTAAAAGAATCTGACCTTCATCACATCCTGAATTCTAATTTGTTTGGCTCTGTTTCTGGAAATTGTTTCTCTGTTTTATTTTTGTGTGTGCCAATGCCACATTGCTTTATGATTAACAATTTACTAAATTTTTAGATCTGGTAGAATGAGTATGCTCTCACTTCTTTTTCTACTTTAGGATTTTCTTGGATAATATTTTTAGGTTTTCATTGATATAAACTTCAGAATTAGTTTGTCCAGTTCTTGTTGAAAAGAAATGCCCTGTTAGGGGACAGTAGTACTTTGAGATGAGAATCTGCCAGCCTCCTCATTTGCCAGCAAATTAATAAACGTCTCTTTCTTTCTCCTCAAACCGCTTGTCTTTGTTCTGCTGACATGGCTTCAGGGAGAAGTACCAAACTTTCAATAATAGAGTTTAGTGGCCCTGGGTGGGCCCTGGCAGAATGGAACTGTTAGAAGAGGCAGGGAGCAGCCCCAGGTCAAGTGTGGGCCTTCACAGGTAGAAGCAACTTCTTTTCAAGATTTGAGAGCAGGGGATAACCCAAGGATCTGGTAGAGCCTGTGTTAGCTCCAAGGAACTCCTGGCTCTGTCTCTTCAAAGTAGATGCAGCTCCCTGCAACTCACACTGAATTGAGGAGAAGGACATGGATTTTGAAAGTAACCAGATGCCATGAATTTTAGTGGGAGATAGGATGAGTCTGGATGGAGATCGAGAGACTGTTTTAGCCCAAAATGGCATTACAGGGTTAATCAGAACCTTTAAAAGTTTTGAGCGTCTGCTCAGAAGGGCAGCACTGAGATGGGAATCTGCCAGCTTCTTCATTTGCCAACAAATTCTCTTCTCTCACTTCTCTTCCCTTCTTCTAAAATAAAAGAAAATAAAATGCCCTTTTAGATTTTTTACTTTAATCACACTGCATTTATACATCACAATGAGAAGAACTGAAAACTTTATAATGGCAGAGTCGTCCTCTTCCAGGATTTGGCAATGACCTGTCTTTCTATTTGGACAAGATTTCTCTGACCGTGGTATTTTCTTTATATATGTCTTAAACATTATTAAGTTTATTGGTACCTTTATACTTTTTCTGTTCCTATTTATACTTTTTTCTTTTATTATGTATTCTAGCTCTGTAACTTTCTTTAGTATATATGTGTAAAAAGAAAAATTTTAGACAAATTACATTTAACAGAGTTTCATTGAGCCAAGAACAGTTTTCCAATTGGACAGCCCCCAGAACCACAATAGGATCAGGGACTCCAGGGCTGCCAGATGGTTGGATAATAGTTACAGACAGAAAAAGGAAAGTGACATATAGAAAATGGAAACAAGGTACAAAAACAGCTGGATTGGTGACAGCTGAGTGCTTGCTTTATTGAACCTGGTTTGAATAGTTGACTGCCTCTACTGAGTAAAGTTCAGTTGCTGTGATTGGCTGAGACTCAGATTTTTTACAATAGTAGCTTACAATTTGTTTTCATATCCAGTTATGTTACAGTTCATTAGATATGGAGAAACCTTTAAGCAAAACTTAAAATATATATAGAGGCAGCTTTAGGCCAAACTTAATTTATATAAAAGCTATTGATTTTGATAATACTTTTGTGTGTCTGTATTTTAGTGAATTTTGTCATTGTTTACAATAATTGATTTCCTTGTTTTTTCCAGGCATCAAGCATAACCTTTACAAACATAAATAGTTTTCATCTTCTCCATTATGGCATTCAAGACATTAATTGTGTTCTTGTGCATAAAAGTACTATTCTGAAGTTGTCATGCCTGACTTTATAAAAAATTTTATCATTGAGAATAAAGAATCGAAATTTTGTTGGGCAAATACAAATGTATTCCTGTATTGTCTTCTTTCCTTCCTTCCTCTTCTCATTTTTCTTTAATTAAGGGAGACTGTTGAATTTTATCAAATGCTTTTCAGAGGCTATGTAGATGATCATATTATTCTCCTATGATTGATTATTCTCAATTTTGAATAATCCTTGATATTTTGTATTTTTATACTGCTGAATTATATTTTGTAATATTTTATTTAGGATTTTGTTATAGATTGTCTTCCATGAGATTCATCTTTACTTCTATATATCTATATATATACACACATATATATGCATGAGTATGTATAAATGCGTATGGTTTTTTTTTTTTTTTTTTCAGACATAGTCTCACTATGTCCCCTTGTAAGAGTGCCATGGCCTCACAGCTCATAGTAACCTCAAACTCTTGGGCTCAAGCGGTTCTTTTGCCTCAGCCTCCCGAGTAGCTGGGACTACAAGTGCATACCACAGCACTGAGCTATTTTTAGAGATGGGGTCTAACTCTGGCTCAGGCTGGTCTCGGACCAGTGAGCTTAAGCAGTCCACCTGCTTCAGCCTCCTAAAGTGCTAGGATTGCAGGAGTGAGCAATCGTGCCCAGCTAAACCTGTGTGTGTTAAAACATTTACTCAGTTGTGGAGGCAATGATCACTTCATAGAAATAGTTTAGAAGACTTCCTCCTTTCTCTATGTTGTGAAACCTGAAATAGTCTTCAAATTGTTTCTTCTTAAAGGACTTGTTAGAAATCTGTGCAAATATTTTGGCTTAGTGCTTGTTTTGGATGGTAGCCCTTAGGAAGTTCTTTCTACATTTGTGATAGAACATGATCTATTTCATTTTCTGTTTCTTTGTAGTCAGTTTTGTTGATTACATATGCATGTTTCGCTTGATTGCCTGAAGAATTCTTTTGTGTTTAAATTGGAATAACATTTTAAGAATTTGTCTCAGTGAGGGATATTCTTTTTTCCACATTTTCCCCCTTGACTTATGTTCTTACCTACTTGTATTTTCTGTTGTTCTTCCAGGAAGAAGTAAATATGGAAGCTCTTCTTTTGCTATCTTGTTTATTTATCTTTTTCTCTCTTATCCTTAACCAACTCATTTTTTCTATTTCTTTCATACTCTTTTCTCTTCTCTCATACAGCCACTTAATTCCCTTGGTATGTTTTCTGTGATTTCTGTGTTCACGGTGGCTTCTTCCAGTTTTGCCTTCATTCCTTGGATGGCTTTGTTTTATTTTCAGGTTTTTTTGCTGAATTCTAACAGCTCATATTTTATCTTTTCCTTTGGTCTTACCACATCATTTGTGAGGTCTTGGATTTCTGCTTTGGTTGAGTAGCATGTCAGCATGGCGCAGGGAAGGGGAATGGAGTGAGGGAAGAGGTCATGTTATTTTTCTAATCCCTCTAATTTTATACCACAGACAGAGATTGCTTTCTACAAATGTACCTCCTCTGTGTGCCTTTCTGTGTGTGTGCGTGTGACTGTATATCATCACTTCTATGAATAGTTATGTTATTTTCTATTCCATTAATCAGCTGTATTTCCACATCTTAAGAGTGTGCTCCTCACTTACAGGAAAACCTTTAAGAGATTTTCTGAGATGCTTTATGAGCTCTCTTGGTGCCAGACCTATTCCCCAGTGTGGTCTCTTTCTAGGCTTGTTTTTACTTCCTCTTTTGTCACTCTCTCCCGATCTTAGTCTTTCCCCAAATTTTAAAATCTGTAGATTATACTTATTTCCTGCTTTTGCTAAAAATGAATCTTCCAAGGCCTTACTTTTTCCATTCTCTGTATTACTGTTACATTCTTACAGGAGGAGAGTTTATTTCCCAAACTAATATTTTTATAATTATTTAATTGGAATTTACTTGAAAAATATGATTATAAATCTTGATAATCTGGGCTTAGTGTGCGTCAAGCTCACATAAAAAAATCAGTGTATTTGAAGTTGATTGCAAAAGTTCTAGCAAGGGAAGCTTCCATCCCCACCTTTACTGGAAATGTAAAAAGGAACTTTTGAAATAGGATCCATGTCTAAATAAGGGCAATGCAGTAAGTCCCATTTAATTTTGAAATCTTGGCTATTCTTTCTTGAGAACAGGATAACTGGAAGAAAATGTAATTTTAGTACAAGATGACAATGTTAAAATCTCAGGAAGTTGTAAAAATAGACTAGAGTTATTTAAAAATTTGACCTATCCTTCTTTTATTGGCTTCTCTCAGATAAACTTTACTGTTTTCTTGTCTTGCCACCCAAAGTCCTGAGTTTGTTTCATTGTGTTTCACTGCTCAGTGAATAGCTGGGGTATACCAAATTTAAATTATTTAGATAGAAATTGGAATGATTTACTTTCATGCCTCAAAGGTAGGTTTAAATAAATATACAGTTAGAGAAATAAATGTCAATATTCCATAGCAAAGTAGAGTGACTATAGTTAGCAACAGTGTATGTCAAAGTAGCTAAAAGAGAGGAATTCAAATGTCCCAACTTGCAGAAATAATAAACACTCAGAGTGATGGATACCCCAAATACCCCGACTTGATCACCACACGTTATATGCGTGTAACAGATATTCACCTGTATCCTGTAAGTATGTCAAATATTTTTAAAACAATTAAGAAAAAAGGACAAGTTGGGCAGCACCTGTGGCTCAAAGGAGTAGGGTGCCAGCCCCATATGTCATGCCGGAGGTGGCGGGTTCAAACCCAGCCCCAGCCAAAAACTGCAAAAAAAAAAAAAAAAAAAAAAAAGGACAGGTTTAAAATTTGGCCAATCTTTCTCCAAATAAATTACCCATCTGTGAATTTCATGTTATGACAATAGAGACTTGGTTGATTCTCAGATCATAAAGCTACAGTGTCTAAATATCATACTTGGATATAATGTTTAGAATGAGCAATAAGATTATATCCCCTCTTATGAGAAGATTACTTCTTTTTATGTTGAAAACCACTAGGATGATTAAAACTACCCAAAGTTTGTTAAATCTTGTTTTGGTTTCTTGAATACATTTGACCTATGAAACAAAAGTTATTCTGCAGATAGAAAAGGAAATTATGCAATTCAGCTTTCATTTGTTTCATGGGCTTTCTTGGTGCGGTATTCTTTATGTTTCTGTCTTCTGTTGCTCCCAAGTTTAGTACAATGTGAATGGAAAATGAGAAGTATAGAATTTTCCTAGTTGATTTAGTCTGAGACTCTAAACACTTAATGCCGTTTAGTTGCACTATATGGTAAACACTGAAGAGGAAATGAAAGGTTAACTGAGCCAGCTGTATTTATTTTCTGCTGGCTGCCCTCAGTCTCATCTTTATAAAGAATCTTTTAATTATAACTGACCTCATCTAGCTATAGACTACTTTTTGATGACACAGATTATAAGCAAAATAGCACATGAGAGTAACTTTAGAAGAGCATAAGGCTTTTCATGTACGATTTCATTTTGACAAATAACTCTATACTCCAATTATAGAATGCTTCATTGCAGTCTCATTTACATTCATAAAACTGGTCAAAATAATTTTTTCGATATCTATCTTATGTTTTAGAGCCAATGTGATATATTTTCAAATATATTTTCCAGCACGTAATTGTCTCTTCTTTCAAGACATAATTAGAACAAATTAATGAATGAAGTCATGACGCTATCCTTCAGAAAACAACTTGAAGCACAGTTGCATTTTTTAAGTGACAAGGTACTTAATACTGGGAACTTGTGGAATAAGGTGTGTTCCTAGTCAGTCTAGGGTTGACTTTGTAGAGAGTGAATGAAGGCAGGTGTCCTAACCTGTATACAGGAATTAAAAGACCCTAGAGGATGAGTCTGTGTCCAATCCCACAGAAAGCCCAAAGTGGTAAAGCACAGTTGCCAACATCCCCAAAGCAGACAAGATTTGGGCCAGAACTAGGCAAGTTCAAGGTTCAGAACCTCCAAAAGAACAGAGATGGAAACAAGCAAGGTGAAAATTTCATCAGATGTTAGATTATTAATGAATGAAGCAAAAATGTCTGCAGTTTAGCTTTATTAAAGCTTTTAGCGCCTTTTGTTTGAAATAGTTGGGCTGTGTTAAGATATCACTAGAAAGTGTTACTGCCTGGAACCATCTTATAAAAAGTCATGACCACTTGAAGGTCTCAGAATAACATGGAAAAGCAAAGGTGAGCTTTGTTCTCAATAACCTGGAAGGTGCTGTCATGAAGTAAAGAGGCCCTTTAGAGAAGCTGTTCTCTGAGGAGGGTGTTATGACCTGGGTTTGCAGATATCCAGAAGAAAACTTCTCCTTAGGAAAAGATGCTCATCTTTTCCATTGTACTGAACTTCCAGGGTCCTTTTTTTGTGAATCTTCCTGTAGTCACAATAGCATCTTTTGAAGATGTCAAAATTTGCAGCTTCTGTGAATCAAAGAGAAATTTATATTCTTACTAAGGATGAAACAGGTGTACAGTTAAGTAAGTTACAAGGAACTAAGTAAACAAACATTAGGATTTTTAGGCAGACACGTGGCTATTTTGGCCATTTTATCTTATAGTACTAGCAAATTCCTACCAGTGAAGGGATGTTAGAAAATGGAACTTGTTTCATGTCACTCCTGCAGATCTCCCCTGTTTTGTTTCAAAGTTAAAGCTCTAAAACCCATATTTGTAGACAGAAGATGCAGAAGTTGTATCATAAACTCTTGGTTCACAGTTGTTTGTTTATTCAAAGCCGTTTACATATGGCCCCATTTGATGACATAGCCTGAGTTTTTCTGCAGAGTCATTAACATATCTGGAATTAAAATATTATGAGTGTAGAATTCAAATTAAAAGTAGAATGAGACTAATGTACTAACAACAAATGGATATAAATTTAGAGCCTGTGTGTTCAACACTATGCCATATGCTTTACATTTATGAGCTCATGAATGAGCTTTGTAAATGTGGCCTGTTTTAACCCATCTCTTCACACTCTATGTCCAGTGACCTACCATACCTTAGAGATGTGGAGTGAGAGTAGTTGGTTATACATGTGAGTGTGTGCATGCCTGCGTGTGTGTGTGTGCATAAAAAGCACTAAACACTTCCTAAGTGTATTCAATCATACCTACAATCAACAAGCAGTTCATCTTATGTTTTACTTTTTTATAAATAACTGTACAACCAATAACTAATTACATGCTTGTCAACCAGGTGAGTAATAACTAAATAACCAAATAAACATAAGTAAACATAGAATGCAATACTTAAATGCTTGAAGCTAAAGATGATAAATGGTGAAAATTATTGCCTGGAGGTCCACAACTGAGTAAACTGAGCAAATGAATGCAGCAACATTAAAAGAAAAACCTAGAGAATAATAAGTAGCTGGTGGGCAACTTGGGTAACAGAAAGATGAGCAAGGCAGATGGGCACCAATGGGAGTGAGCATGGCAATAAAGTACAGAGGAAATCTGAGTAACCAGCTCATGGGCCAGTAAGAGACATGGATGATGGGAAGATTATTCTAAAAAGTAATTGAAGGAAACAGGTGCCCTAGGGTGTCCCATCATCTGAAATGCTAGAAAAATCTGAGAACACCCAGGAGTTCTCTTCTCTTCCTTTGTCTTCCCTTTCCTTTGTTTTGCTGGCCTTGGTCTTCATTAATACTTCAATTTGTATAGTGGTTGAGCTTTTTATTATAGATCTGTATGGAATCACAGCTGGATTTGAATCTACATTTTGCCATTGATGGGCAACATGGTATTGAAATGATTGGAACTTTCACTTTGTTTATTATTGTTTAGACAGACGTAAAAATGTTTCCTACATTGACATTGTGTAAATGTGAGCAAAAGAAATAAAACAGAGGATGTAATGTGTCTACTAGGAATCCAGGCACATTATGGATGGACAGGAGTAACACAGTTGTTATAATTAAATGAAGTTCCTGTTCCCTTCGTTCTTCACCTAGTCTGCTTGTTGGAATGTTTGACTAATACAATAGAACAGGGGCTGGAAAATAGTAGAATAAACTGTTATAATTTAATATGTTCCTTTCAGATTTGTTTATGAGTCTGAACTCATTGAGTCTCTGGCCACCCAGATTATTCAAAGGCAATATTAGTCGTCAAACTACTTCTAACTCTGAGAAATTAAATGGAGAGTGAACCGCACTAAGTATTTCTGTCTGAGAAATAATTTAGTACATTTGAGCTAAGATTGCTGATATTTGAATTGCATCTTTCCCACTTACTACCTGCATAACCCCGGGTAAGTTATGTAACTTCTGAGCCTGTTTCCCCATCTGTAAGACAAGTGAAATAGTGCAGAACAGATGCGTGTAAGCAACTGGACCAGCGCTGGTTCATAGCATGCATTCAAAAAGTAATTATGGCAAATTAGACTTAGTATTATTCCTTATTTCCATTATTTTGTTTTCTAAATGCGAGATTAATGATGCTGATGATAAGCTGGGTGCTAGGCTCACTCCTGTAATCCTAGCACTCTGGGAGACTGAAGTTGGTGGACTACTTGAGCTCAGGAGTTCAAGATCACCTTGAGCAAGAGTGAGAACCTGCCCCTACAGAAAAATAGAAAAACTAGCCAGGCAGAAAAACTAGATGTGCGCCTGTAGTCCCAGCTACTCGGGAGGCTGAGGCAGGAGGATACCTTGAGCTTAGGTATTTGAAGTTGCTGTGAGCTGTGAGGTCATGGCACTCTACTCAGGGTAAGAAAGTAAGACTGTCTCCCCCCAAAAATGGTGATGATGATAGTAGTAATTTATTCAGACTTAGCAGGGACCAGATACTGTGCTAAATACTTTTGAATGACTTATCTCATTTAATCCTCATAGGAAACTGCATGGTAGGCGCTATTATCACCCATTTTACAGCCAATACTACTGAGGCTTAACAGCATGATTAAGTAACTTGACCAACTCATACCAGTAGCAGAGCCACTAGAACCCACCAAGAGGGGACAGTCTTAGAAAAGGTCACTTTCAGGGCAAGCCTGGGGAATTGCACGCCACAGGCGCAGCAGGTCTCTCCAGCCTTGTCGTTAGGATCTTGGATCATCTTTGGTAGCATAGAACGAACGGCAAGTAAAGTAGGTCAGAAGGTTTGACGCTCTCAAAATTCTACTGAATCTGTAGTGCGCGATGTAAATTTTCAGAATTGCTTCTTTTAATGATGAATCCTGTGAACTAGAGCCTCGCACATAGGCCCCCAAACTTTCCATTTCCTCCAGATTCTACATTTGAATATCATCCATCAAGCCGTTGTGCTTTATTTTAAAAACCACTCCATATACAGATGCCTAATATTTCTATTTAGATAATATAGGGTAGAATTATTAAAAAGGCATGCATTTCCAAATCATCAGTTTGACTCGCCATTTTGAAATAAGATACATAATATTTAATATTTCACGCATGATGGGAGACTGTGTGACCTTCGGAAACTTACTAAAGCTCTCTGCATTTCATATTTCTTACCTATAAAATAGAACGAATTGAGATGAGTCTCTGTTAAACTTTGAAATTATAGACTCTTGACACAAAAAAAGTTGTGATTCATCTATGGGACTATTTTGGAATAGGAAATCTCAATAGAAAAAAATAAAGTCTAGACTTTTATTTAACCTTTCATTCTAAAATATTCTTCAGATTTACTTAATAACCTAGTTAGGAAAGTGATCCTGAAGAGGAACGAAAGTAATCTGATTAAAACAATCTGTATTGCCAAAAAAAAAAAAAAAAACCTTGCTAACAGTTTTACCTGGCAGAGAGAGATTCATCTTAAAAATGAAGTGTTTATTAACCCAAATTAATGTCTACGTTAAGGGATTATTGTCAACATGATAAAGTGAAGTAAAAATTTCTAGTCTCTTATAAATAGAAATTGCTTAGGGGTAGGAGGATTTAGCAAGATGACGACTAATACTATCACTTAGAATAGCCATTCCTATCTGGAATTCTGCCTTTCAAGTCAGTTCATTCACTCATTCAGTCTCGTTTATTTATCAAACTTTTTTTTTTTTTTTTTTTGAGAGTGAGCCTCAAGCTGTCACCCTGGATAAAGTGCTGTGGCATCACAGCTCACATCAACCTCCAATTCCTGGGCTCAAGCGAGTCTCCTGCCTCTGCCTCCCAAGTAGCTGGGACTACAGGCGCCTGCCACAACGCCTGGCCATTTTTTTTTGTTGTTGTTGCAGCCGTCATTGTTGTCTGGCGGGCCCAGGCTGGATTCGAACTCATCAACTCAGGTGTACGTGGCTGGCGCTTTAGCCCATTGAGCCACAGGCGCCAAGCCTATTTATCAAACATTTTTAAAGATGTGTTTGTGCTGTGTCAGGTCCATAGTTTAGTGGCAGGTAGTATACCGATCATTTTAATGTAGCTTTTAAATGTTTGAATACAGGTACCTCAGGGTTGTTAGCAAGCAAAGGACTTCTGATTTAGCTGAATGAGGTCATGGGATCTCTACCAAGGAACTGCATGCTTAGATTAGGTTTGAAGATGAATAAACTAGTGCTCAGTGATGCTTATTTGAATGACAGATATAGTGGAACAGGAAGTCATGGAGACAAGAGCATGACCATTTGGGGAATGCGAGTATTTGAATCAGGCTTGGGTATGGGGTATAGGGTAGTTTTTATCAGTGTGGGTCAGAATCACCTGGTGGTCCTCCTTATATATGCAAATTATGGGTCCTACCCTACCTGCACTGAATTAGAGTCCAGGGGATCTTGGGCATATTAATAAGCATTGCACTCCAAGGTGGATGGTTGCATAGGATAATGTTTAGGAACTACTGACATATTTTATATTAGAAAGTGATTGTAAGGGAGCCAGCAAGGAGCCAGCTCATGAGAAGAATTGAATGACACGCTAAAGATTTTACCTGGATGTTAAATGAATCGACTTTATTTGCATTTTATCATGCTGTGCTTTGAAACCATAGATTATCTCCAGGATTTTTCAGATACAGCAGTGACAGATTTTGTGGGGTAAGCTTCTGTATGAAATGTTTGTAAATTAGATGTTTATAAATTAGGGGGAAATTAAATGTTTTATCTTGGGGTAAAAGACTAACCTTCAAAATCAAACTTGTAGTTATTTTATTCTTGTCCCTAGACCCAGACTTTCTGTGGTTGGTCATCAGAGATCATATGGCAAGAAGAAAGAGATTATTATACTGTACATATGTATTAACTTCACCTTGTCTGATCCATATACCTCGACCCTGTTCAACTGATTCTAATCAGTCAATCTACATATTTTGCATAGAGTCACAAGACTGACCAGGTGGGAAGGAGGATATAAACTGATGTTTATACCTAAGGGAAGAAATACCCTAAAACTTCCCTGAAAAAATTTTGGCAAGTAGGACAGGAGCTCTGTCTATGCATCATTCAGAATGAAAGCTGATAATTTCTACTTACTAGCTTTAAAATATGACATTTACACTCAATTCAAAATCTGTTAATTTAAATTATTTAAAAATATTTCTTAGTATATTTATTATAACTTTTTCTACAACATAAATAATATGGCTCGGCACCTGTGGCTCAACGGGCTAAGGCGCCAGCCACGTACATCTGAGCTGGCGAGTTTGAATCCAGCCCGGGCCTGCCAAACAATGCCAGCTGCAACCAAAAAATGTCCAGGCGTTGTGGTGGGCACCTGTAGTCCCAGCTACTTGGGAGGCGGAGGCAAGAGACTCACTTGAGTCCAGGAATTAGAGGTTGCTGTGAGCTGTGATGCCACAGGACTCTATCCCAGGTGACAGATTGAGGCTCTGTCTCAAAAAAATAAAAAATAAAAGAAATAATACTTCTCCTCTTCAGTAATATGTGGTGTTGTGTTTAAGAAATTGTACCTAATAGTTTACAAAATGTGGTACATTTTGCCACACAATAAAAGATTAACATTTAGAGTCAGGGTTTAACTTGTTAAAAAATATAATGAAGTTTCTGTATCTAGTTTTTCTGGGAGTTTGGGTCCTCTGCTGGATGTTATAAAACTTTCCAGCTTTCCTTTTGTTCATGAAAAGTTCGTTAGGTCCACACGAGTTCTGGAGTTCCCAGGACTTTTTGCCTCTCTCTAGAGCAGTGGCCCTCAACCTTCCTAATGCTACGGCCCTTTAATACAGTTCCTCATGTTGTGGTGACCCCCACCCATAAAATTATTTTCGTTGCTACTTCATAACTGTAATTTTGCTACTGTAAAATTATGACTCATAATGAAAATATCTGAGATGTAGGATGGTCTTAGGCGACCCCTGTGAAAGGTTCGTTTGACCCCCAAAGGTCCCAACACACAGTTTGAGAACCTCTGCTTTAGAGATTACATTGAATGGAAAAATTTGTATTCAGATTGAGTGCCATATTTTAATAGTTTCATGGAGTGTGTGTGTGTGTGTGTTAGTCTGTTTTTATGGTGTTGCAACAGAATGCTGAAGATTGGGTAATTTATAATGAACAGAAATTTATTGGCTCGTTGTTCTGGACCCCGTGGCTGTGGGTCTGCCATCTTCCTGCTGCACCTTCTCATGAAGGAAGGACAGAGAAAGGGTGAGAAAGAGCAAGAGGGAGCTGCACTGGTTATCATAGAAGGAACCCACTCTGGTGATATGGCCACTCTTGAGATAATGACATTAATCCTTTCATAAGGATGGCAACCTCGTAGCCTCATCTTCCCTGAAAGGTTCCACTTGACAACACTGTTGGATGGGGGATTAAGTTTCCAACACAGGAATTTTGGAGAACACGTCCAAACCATGGCACTGTGTCATTGCCAGCTGCATACGTCCTGCCCATTCAGGGAGCTGTAGTCTCCAGATGAAACTTTAGAAATTGATGGTGGAAATTCATTTGAGAAACGAGATACTATAGTTTAAAAAACAGAAACAAAAAAACTTAGTTCAGATGGATCCAGATTTGCAACTCGGGCTCATTAGCCACTGATGAGGACATCATGCTCATCAATTGATGTTTATTTTAGTTATCTTTGTGGTATAATTAAGTACCTTTGAACTGGACCCATTCATCCCTGAGGCAGGTTAGTGTTACTGGCATTTGAATTGCCTCCTTAAGTCAGTTCAAATATCAGTTTTCAATCTTCCAATTCTTTTGCGGTTTAAGTTAATCAAATGAATTAAAAATGAATAATTACTGGCTCTGTTCCTATAGTAACAAGTGTCACATTCTGACAACTTCAGAAACAAGTTTGGTTATTTTTGGCCTTCTTTGTTTACCCTCTTCAAAACCATGGATGGAAAATGCATTTTATTTTTCCTTTATTATTCAATAAGCCCTTTTTAGGAAGCAAAGTCAGAGTGCTCCGGAGGATAAATTAGGACTCAAATAAGATCATTTTAAAGTTGGCATCAATGTTAACTTAAGGAAAACAGATTATATCTTAACTCTCCATTTCTTTAAAGACTATGATGGTTTGGATATATCATTTCTTTTGTATCTCTTAGAAAATCATCACAGTTCTCATTTTACTTGAAGAAGATAAATGTGTTTGTAACAACAGAACAATTAAAAGTATTTCTTCAAAGTTAATTTTCAACTAATATTTATTAAGTGCTTAAGGCATGCCAGACCCTGAGATGAGATCTGGAAATACCAGTTTTAGGGAGAAATACAATGTTTTGTGGATGACTTTACATTTTTAAATCTGGTTTGGAAAGAGCACATTTCCTACCTGGGCTACACTAGGGTTCCAAGTCCAAACATATTACAGCCTTATAAATTCTAAATTCTCAACTGTGTGTCTGAGGACTGAGGTAGAGGGAAGGAGAAGGGAAGAGATCTTTGCTATAATTATTGTCAAGAAGTAAAGGGCAAGGGGAGGGATGATAGGAAGGAGAGGCCATAGATTTTTCTTGGTTAGGACAAAGTTAGTGTTTAGCTTTATTGTCTTTGCAGGGAGTTAAAACCATTCTGTATCCTTCATAGGAGTTAGCTATATCAACAATGCTAAAAACAAATGTATGTGTTTATGTGTGCATGTGTACATGGGAGAATTAAAAATAATATATACATATATATACACAGTTCTATAACAATATATATATTTTTTAAAATGACCACCGTATACAAAATTTTGTGACAACAGCCACAAGATATTAAGGAGAAAATAGGGTTGGGGCAAAACACTAAAAAAAATAGTGAAAAATAATCAAAATAAGAACCTAATACAAATGGGAGCACACCTTTATGCATGTTAACTGGCTAAGGCATACATAATTATTACAATAAATATGCTACTTTACTTTGAAAAAGACTGGATGTTGGATATTGGAGGCAAATAATGGAAGCATTGAAACCTGGGAGTTGTTGTGACTTGATAGAAGAAAAATTACCTAAAATTGGGCAAAAAGTTTTAGCCCCAGAAGTTGAGAGGGACTTGAAACTCACTGAGATAGGAGGAAAATGTGTGTACCTTTGTATCCTTAAACATCTCAGTTCAAGTTGGCATCACTTCCCACAGACAAAATTATGCAGAAGCAAATGTGAAATCTGTTTTATGCTCTAATTGTTCCCTAATATATGAATGGCCTTGGAATAAATTTGTGTTTTATAGCGAACACGACAGCATATGGAGGTGTATTCCCCTTCCCTTCCAGAGTACTCACCCTGTCTTGATTTTGGCACTTCTGTCCTGCTTGTGTTCTGGTTATTTGCTCTTATCATTTCCACAATTTGGCAAAGCAGAGCAAAGGCTGTGTCTGACATGGCTTTCATCTTTGCAGTACACGTCTAAATGACTTGTAGATGAAAAGCATCACTATACCTGTTGAACAAGTCGTTGTTGACTGTGTAAGAGATTGAAGCACAGGTGAACAGATTTGAGGAAGTCAAGCAAGGGAATTTTCATTAAGGCTATAAAACATCTGATGGTGTGTTCTGAGAAGCTGTGTTTATGAAGAGAATGTAGTGAATACAGACACTTCACAGGAGTGAGGTCCAGATGGGTGGACGTGTACTCAGTGGACACACTCAGAACCAGGCAGAAAGCAACTGTCTCCCTCTGGAATAATTTTGTAGTACAGCCAGGTTGAAAGGAAGTAAGTTGTTCTTTGTCAGAGGAAAAAGAGTAACAAAGGAGCAGCTTGAGTAGTAGATTTAGGAGATGCTGTATCACCATACGTGCTATAGTTTTCTTTGAATAAACACTGGATTTTAAACTTACTTCCATGAAGCCTTAGAATGCTCTAAGGAATCCTCTCAAAGCTGTTGGGAAGGAGAGGACAAAGATGAGAGCTTTAGATGCTCTGACCTTTGATTATTTTCTTTATGGAACACATGATTGCCTGAAAAGTTTGCAAGTGAGCAGGCCCAGCTTGGAGCTGCATGGTTAGGGTAATGGTGATGCTGATATTATGCCTCCGTTGAGTGGATCTGAGCTCCAAGGCTTTCTTAGTCTCAACTTAATTGTCATATTTTCTTCTGTCTGCAGAACAATACAACTCCAGCAGTAGGGAGAGGCCTCTAGAGTTTAAAGCTATACATATCTGTCTTACTATAGAGCTGGTGGTATAAAAAGAAAGCCTATCAAACGTTATCTTACATTCAGAAAGATTTGCAATAAAATTCACTCTCAGATCAAAAAACTTCAGAGCTATTCTCCCATAAATGGGTATAACTGAATTAAAAATGTTCTAAGCAGCAATAGAAGAATTCTAGATCTTAAAAACAGTATGGTATTATGACAGCAGTGATTTTATGTACAGCTGACAAAGCATCTATAAACATTGCATTAAAGAATTGATGGAAGAAAGCTCTCTAATATACACCTAGATAAATATTTCAGTGGCTGTTATCTACTTTGCAGGTTCTCAGACCTTTCATTTTTCATGTGTTGTCAGTCTTTTGGCCGTTTCCTATACCAGCTATTTGAGGTGAATGTCTAGGTTGAAAGTTAGTGAGATCTGAGCCAGACAATTAGATTAACAAATAGAGGTTCATTTACAAAGTTGCTAGACGAGGATGATGGTAAAATTATTATGTAAGATTTAGAATCATCTATAGATTTAATTAACCCGTGATTTTCCTCAGATAACCACAAAAGTAGATAACCACAGATAACACACAAAACAGATAACCACAAAAATATCATGACTTATCCCTTTAGCTCTACTGGAAATTCAACTCAAATTTTATGCTCTGGAGAAGGAGGTAAGGTATGGCATCTTATTGAATAAGAAGCTTAATGCAAAATCAGAGGTCAAAAAATGACAAAAACCTGAATGTTAACACATCTTTTTCCCTTATTCCTTTTTTTCTGGGGTAAAATTACAAATGGATGAGTCATATATGAAACGATAGGCCATATAAACCAATTAACCAAATGTCTAGCATTAATGTCACATGTCTGAAAAAAATAGGAGGTGCTTAAAATCCAACAATTAGCATCTTCAATATGGGTAACTTCGCAGTGGGACCCGTGCACCTGCACTCACTGCTCTCCATCAGGTACAATTGTCCTTCTGAACGCTAGCATCCCTTTACACTGCTCTTGTAATGCAACACTGAGTAAGAATATATATTATTTAACAATCATCTACTATGTTCTAGACATTATCCTACATACCTGACGTATATGGAAATTCAACCCCAGACTCTAACTTTCAAAAATTCAGGCTAGAAAAAGAGAGAAATGTGTAAGTGTGGAAGATTTCCTCCCTTGTCTCAGCAAAGCACCCTTATCATCTGCTTTATCTGCCTTTCCCCTCCCCCAAAAGCCTGTGCCTCAGGCTTTTATTGGATTCAGCCCATTTCAGAGAGGCCCCAGTAGCAGATAAGACCAGGAGGAAAATGAAGTCAGGTGGTTTCCTCTCCCTGTGACTCTTGTGGGCCTGGCTGTGTTTCTCCACTGAATTTCACTGCTGCTCCTAAGGCAGCCTCCTCTGCTAACTCTCTTCTTCTCGGATCATTAGAGAAATGCTAATGAAAACCACTCTACCATCTAACCCCAGTGAGGACAGCCCACATCACAAAGTCCCAAAGCTGCGGATGCTGGTGTGAGTGCTAAGAGAAGGGAACACATTACACTATTGGTGGGACTGATGCTAATATAGCGTCATTGGAAAGAATTATGGAGAATCCTCAGAGAGCTAAAAGTAGACCTTCCATTGCATCCCCAAATCCCTTGATTAGTATTTAGCCAGAAGAAAAAAAATCTTTTACCATAGGATATTTGCACTCAAATGTTTATAGCAACTCAATTCACAGTTACAAAGATGTGGAAACAACCTAAGTGCCTGTCAACCCACGAATGGATTAATAAGCTGTGGTATACAGATATCGTGGAATACTATTCAGGGATAAAAAAGATGGAGACTTCACATCCTTTATATATACCTGGAAGGATTTGAGAACATGTAAGTAAAATATCACAGGAATGGAAAAGAAACACCCAAAGTACTCAATATTAATATGAAACTAGTAGATGAACAACCACACACCCCTATGAGAGAAAAACAAATTTAAGTTCAAGAAGAGGGAGGACGAAGGGGGGGCCGAGAGGGGTGTGATAAGCTCTCAACCTACTAAGTACAATGTAGGGGTATGTGGCACACCTCCTGGGTGACGAGTTCAACTACAACTTGGACCATACCTAACAAATGCAAACAATGTAGCCTAATTGTATGTGCCTTTATATTAATCTGAAATTTAAAAAAAAAGAACATGAAGGATGAAAGATTAGAAGGTTTACTGCATGAAAAATATAAGAAAAGTCATACCAAGTGGGAGAAAAAGCACTTAGCAGAATCTCAGAAGTTGGACCTTCATTGGTTGATGAAAGGAAAGGGTGGAGAAATAGAGATGACAGGGGCAAAGCTGGTGTGTATCTCTGTGCCTAGTACAAATGTGGTGCTCAATAAATGATCTGTTTAGAAGCTATGTAAATAAATACATAGAAGGATAGGCAGAGGTCAGATCATCAAGGGTTTTGAATACTAAGGAATTTGTACTTCACAGATAAGATGATAGAGAAATAGAAACAGGGGCTTGATCCATTTTAATCAGTTAATGTATCATTCCTTTTAGTTCTCTGTACATTTATTGTCTCTCTCATCAGGCTGTAACCATCTGGAGGACAGGAAACAAGTCTTGTTTATCTACACGCTCCTTTTAGCTTTTATTAAAATGACTCCTATGTTACTGGCACTCAAATGTGCATGATAGATTATTGAGAAAATAACTTATGTGGTTAGCATCATAGAATGTGTATTTTATTTTGACCATTTTTATTAGAGCTTTAAAAATGAAGCCATAGTAAATGTATCCAAAGTTTGACTTAAATACGATACAATTGAAAGCAGAAACACAATGGCATTGATGAGTTTAATGAGCTGCCTACTGAAATATCATTTGTTCATTTATTACTCATTGATCTAAAAAAATAAACAAAGATCTCAGCTTAGAAGATGATTGAGTACAGCTAAAGTGATTCTCCTGGGGTTTGCAGGGAAAGATTTGGCTTCTTCTGTAAATATTGATTGCCATAATCAGTAGCTTAATGGGGCCACTAATGGACATTCTGTCCTTAAGAATGAAAATGATCTCTTTCATCACAAATTGCTCGCAATGTTTCCACTAATCCTCATCTTAAATCTGAGTGACAAACTGTTCAATTTTTCCATGAGTATGAATTAATTTAAAATGAGATATATTAGCTCAGACTTACCAGTGAGCATAAAAAATATAAAAACCCATGTACTTTTCTTTCTGTCTGCTTATTTGTTTACCTGCCATGAGTAAGTTCTATGGACTCCATGTATCTCCCCAAAATTCATATATTGAAATCTAAACCTTGATGTGGTGGTATTTAGAGGTGGGACCTTTGGGAGTGAATTAGGTCATGGGGGTGAAGCCCTCATGAATGGGGTTAGTGACCTTATGAGAAGAGACTGGAGAGCTAGCTCGCTTTCTTTCTACTGTGTGAGGATATAGCAGGAAATTATAGGTCTGCACCCAGAGGAGACCTTACCACCACCTAACCATGCTGGTACCCTGCCTTGGACTTCCAGTCTCCACAGATGTGAAAAATAAATCTCTGTTGTTTATAAGCTACCCAGTCTATAGTACTTTATTATATTTTGTAGGTCTAATTGACAGGCAGTAAGTGAGCAAGATTGTCTTTGTAAGAGTCTGCTAATGTTCTTCAAATAGGAAAATCAAGTTATTCTTCATATAGACAGTTCTTTTCAATAGCTACTTACTGAACATCTACTCTTGGCTAAGCTATTACAGGTGTGATAAGAGAAGTTGTAGCACATGCTGTTGGTACCCTCTTCAGACCCCCCTTTCTCTGTGGGTACACCTACCCTTCAGTTATTGTGGTGCTGATGGTTAAAGCTTCACATCTACAGGCTTCTGCAAAGTATTGTCTGTGGCTGGGGGGAAATGCCTAGCCTAGAGATGCTTGGGTTATTATACAAGCCCCCTCCCCCAGGAGGTGCCCATGGCCAATGACTGACCAATACAGCTTTCTCACCATAGGGGAGACAATCTATTTGGTGCAATCCATGGTACAGAGGTCTCATGGGTTCAGACTGATGATGGTATAGACTTCTAAACCTGTATCTTTGTCTGTTTCCTTTTACCGTATTTTATCATGCTTTTCTCACTCCCCTGCAGATTTCTCCTGAGAATACTGCCTGAATAAATCTCTTGCAAGAATTCCCATCAAGGAAACCCCACCTAAGACAGATAAAAATAAGACATAGATGCTTTTCAAAAAAATGAACAATCTAAGAGTACATATAGCAAGTTTATGAATGATTAAATTAGAATGTATTGCGGTTTAAAAGAAATACAAGAATAATTCTATGGGGATTTCCTACATACTTCACACATATTACGGGAAGAATGGAAAATCCTTGAAGCAAGATGACTGGAGGTTTGAGAATTGAAATGTAGGCCATTTTGTCTGGGGGAGAAGTGGAAAGTTCTGATGGAGCCAGATTGTGGCATGCCTCAAAAGCTAGGGTACAGTGTTTATTCTTAATGTGAAAGCAATGGAAAGATGCCAGTAAGCATTTTTGAGCATCACACGGATTCTGTTGGAAATGTGCTTCTGAAGATATAAGAAGGCTAACCGTCAAATGAAAGAAAATGGTACCCTACAGTGAGGATGGGGGGAGAAATAGATGTGAGAGATATTTTAGAAGTAGAATTGATAGGACTTGGCAAGTAATTGGATAGAGAGTGAGAGAGAAAGAAAGAGAACTGTGGCTCAAGACTTGTGAGCCTGCCTCAATGGTGTTCTCTTAATACCGTCCCAGAAGAGGAATTGTTTCCTTGACAGATACACACACTAAGCATTCTGTTATAAAATGGAAACACTTGAGTTTTTACTCTTTTTAAAATACCTGTTCCAATTTAATAGGGGGAATAATATCTTGTTATTTTCATTCATTCTGAAAATTATGGATAAAGGTAAAAATATTACCTAGTTTTGTTGACTAGATGTGTCATGGGCTGAGGGATGTAAGCAAACATTCTTTCCGTTGGGTTTTATCTCTCCTTGAATTTAGAGTAGCTCTTGATATACATGGTTTGATGCTATATTATTTGGTTGATTATGATTTATGACAGAACTCTACTCATACTAATTCCTGACTAAAATCCAAGAAGAAATGGGATCTCAAAATGGAATGTTCTTTGCAACTAAGGGCATAGCAGATGTGTAGGTATGTTACAGAAAGGCTTTATTAGGTCAAAAGACCTGGATGTGAATCCTGGATGTACCAACAGCTAGTTTTATATGTTTGATAACCTAAAACTTTGTCGGGATCAGTTTTCAAATCTCTAAGGCACTATTTTCTTGCTTTAGAGATTTGAAAGGGTTGTTCTGAGGGACAATTGAGATAATGTGAGTAATTTTCCTTAAACTTAAAAAAAGATGATATTAATGGATTTTGTTCCTGTTGTTTTTACCTCCTCCAACATAAAACTAATTTTTTTTGTTCTTATTTCTTTTCTCCAGCACCTTTCCTTGCACATGAGAACTACTCATTAAAGCTTGTGATATGGATGGTGAAAAAGACACTTGCCTTGGTTGATACGAGGGATGGTCTGGGCACTCCATTCTCTCTTGGTTGCTCTGCAATGAGAAATAGTAAAGGAGAGGCATATGGGGAGCTTTTTTTAATATTAAAAACTATTTTCTTCTCTGTTTTGGCTTTTTCTAGAGACTTTTGTGTTTCCTTAAGATGAATGAAATCAGTTTCCCCCTCTCTTTAAAGCATCGTGTTATTGCTGAGGGCCACGTGGAAAAATGATTGTTGCCTCTTTTATTTTTACTCTTTGGCATTTCCTGAAAATGATAGAAAGATGGCAAGTGACCTATTCTTCGGTATTTTTCTCCCTGTCGGAACAGCTCGTTCAGATTATTTAAGTAGTCCTCTGTGTATGTGTATGTGCGTGTGTGTACCTTCTTGTGCTCCAAAATTTTCTTTCTGGTCCTTCAGGGAAGGATTTTGATGCTGGATAACATTTTTATGAGTTCTGTAGTAGGCTTGTCTTATGCTTTGGATTAGGACATTTTCAACAGAGTCAATTTGAAGTTAGAGGATCTCTCTAGCCACATGGCTACCACACCATAGGTAGACTAAACAAGTATTACTATTATTCCCCCTTTACAGATGAAAAAACTGTGGATCTTAGGTTTCAAACAAGTTGGCAACAACTTCCAGTTGTTGTCTAGACTGGAAGTCATTTCTCTAGCTGCAGCTGGAATCTTTTCCCAAGGCTCGCGAGAACATTATATATCTGCATATCCATTGTCCTTGAGGCATAATGAGAGATGAACATAACTGGTGCTCTTTTTCTGTGATTTTATAAGTTTGGGTAACTATCAGATAGATCCCTTGGGGGCCTAAAGGATGAAAGCTGAATTTCTGTCACTTGTAGCTAAGATTACCAGCAAATGCACTGTCTGATCCAATCAAAAGAGACTATAGCCGTTTCTGAAGATGGTCTGTACTTTCCCAGGCTGTTGGGTTTGCTTACACCATTGCCTTTGCAGCCTTATAAATGCTTATATCTAATTTGACATACTTTGTTACCCTGTTTATTAATCCTTCCAGCAGCTGGAATTCTCATTCTCATCCAGAGCTATTCCTTCCGCCCCACAATTCATGTGACTTTTCACCTTCCATATTGTATAATGGTTATGTTTTCGTGTATATTTTTTCCATGAGAGTATAAATCCAGAGCTTTTCTGTTTTCTTTTCACCCAAGTATATCAATACCAAGTAGGATACTGGTAAACATGAATTGATAGGAAAGTTAAATCTTCTGCCTTCAATGAAATTACTTTGATAGTTTGCATTTACAATGTTTTAAATGTAAGCAGCAGGGGAAGTAGTCCTATTTTAGTTTTCTAACATTCTCTTTCTGACTTTTATTATGTTTATTCTGGTGAATACAGTTTACACGATACTTTGACATTCCTTTTTTAAACATATCATAATTTCTTAGAGGTTTCTAGCCTGTAAAGAATGTACCCATTACCAAAGATGTAGCCAAAACAATATTTTCAGTTTTCTGAAGACAGGATGAGAACCAAAGGCCAGCCTTAATGCCATAAATACACTCCCAAAGCTTTGCTGCACAGGACTGTCAGCTGCGCTACTGTGGAAACTGGAGACCAGCATGAAGCTGGTGTTTGTGCCGGTTTTTTCTTGAGAAATAAAAAGATTGGCTGACCTTTACCTAGATTGCTTCTGTGTCACTTTTTTACTCATAAAATTATTGCTTAAATTGAGAGCAGCTTTTTCAAAAACTGACATTCAACTGCAGTTAGGGCTTTTTGGCAGGATTTGAATTGGGACAGGGAAATGATCATTGTTTTACAAAATAAATGGAATCAAGTGATAGTAAATCATTCTTATAATGGATGTAGCCTATATATGTATATTAATCAAAACTTTCAAATTATATGTATACACACGCACACACACATACCTATGCACAGGTCATGAATATGAAATTTCATTTTGTCTCATTGGAACACTTGAGCTAAATTAGTTTCATATATATATAATTTGGAAGTTCTGAATAATATTTATTACTGACTGTGAGTAAATTTGGTGAAGGAGTTGCTGTTATATATTCTCTTTTTGGTAAACTAAACTGTTTCTGGTTTTAATTGCCAGAGAGCATGAACTCTGCAGGTGTGAGAGTGGGAATTGGCCAGAGCCTGGTAAGTGGGGAGAAGGGATTATGTTCCACAGCATTAATATCTATTTCCAGTTTTTATAATATTGGGTAGGCTGCTAGTTTTTTCAAAAGGAAAAGAATTATTCTGATTAATCCTCAGCTATCTCACTTCTTCTCCATGTTTCCCTTAGAAAATAGATGCAAATATGTCCAGGACGGGTCTTATTCACTAAATCTCTCATTATATACCTGGGTAAATGGAGTGAAAAAAAAAAATGTCTGAGTCTTTCCCTAGCACCACTCTGTGCACTGGCTCTGAGCATCTGTCAAGAGAAGCTTCAGCAAATAATGTATGTGGTTATCTGGCTTGTGGGCTTGGTTTTTGTATAGCTGTCCCAGTGATCTGCTGGAATAGAACCAATTCCCATGCAGACACAGGACTGTGCTCTAAAAGGTGTACAATTTTCTCTTCTTCCAATATATTTCCCCCATCTTCTCTACTTGTGATGATCTTAATGTTCCATTAGACTTATTTTTCAGGCAGAATGTGGGTGAATGGAAGCCAATGGCAACTTCATAACATTTTTTTTTCTATTTTCTAGAATTTTTATAAAACTTAGAGGGCACCCTCTAATTCTGTCTTATTTATTTGCAGTACTTGCATTTCTACCTCCACTAGACACAGTTAGAAATACTTTCTCCTAATACATTAACCATTTCTACCTTGGGTGGGCATCTTATCTGAATGCAAATGTAAGCTTTTAAAGGAGCTCTTTCTTTTTCATGGTGGTATTATTAACTCATTGTCTTTCATGCAATACAGACTTAGTCCTGGTTGAATAAATTTTAAGTTCCATTAAAACAAAACTGTCTTTTTCTTTCTCTCTTCACAAGATGTTAAAAACCTCGGTAAATAAGAATTTAAATGTATATTATTATTTCTTCCCCTAAAGAAATACAAGATATCGGGAGGTGCCCTTGGCTCAGCAAGTAGGGTGCCGGCCCCATACACAGAGGGTGGTGGATTCAAACTCAGCCTCGGCTGAACTGCAAAACAAACAAAAAAATAGCCGGGCATTGTGGTGGGCATCTGTGGTCCCAGCTACTCGGGAGCTAAGGCAAGAGGATCGCCTAAGTCCAAGAGCTGGAGGTTGCTGTGAACTGTGTAATGCTATGACACTCTACCGAGGGCCATAGAGTGAGACTCCATCTCTTAAAAAAAAAAAAAAAAAAAGAAATACAAGATATCAATTTTGACCATTAATATCTCATAAAAAGAAAAATTACCTGTGGAGTGTGTCTACATGAAGTTTTTGTGTGTATAGATGATGAAAGAACTCTATGAGGCCTTGTTTAATTGTTATAAGATGTGATACTGGTTATCAGATATTGGATAATTTAGAGATGCTCAAATTGTTATGGCTTAGGGAAGTTGAAGAAGGAATCAGGATAGTTATGAGTTCTAGGGCTTCATGATGCAAAACATTCTAATTTTTTCCTGAGTAGATCTGGAAGATCAGGTAAGCACAGACCCAGTGTTACCAGTTAAATGTAGGAATGAGTGTTCTTAGAAAGGTGCGGAGAGTCTTTCCTGCAGTATTGGGGACGGAAAAGTCTAGGGGAGGCCAAAAATGAGAAAGAAGCCACTTCTTTTCTTTAAATAAAGAGAAAGTGACTTGAGAAGGCAAAAGGCTTGGTAGAGTTTGAGTTAGGAAGGAATGGGAAGGAAAGTGATCCGGTGCAGAGGACCTGGGGCTGGGTTGTGAGATCTTTGCTATCGCAATTTTGGACATGCTCTACCAGGGACGTCTTTGGTTTGTGTCGGCATTTTGACATATTGGGAAACAACGCGAGGATTTTATATTTTTACTACCTACCTCAAAAGGAATAGGACTATCTTGTAGAAAATGAGGAAGTCATTGTGTGTTCTTATTTGACGTTAAATCATGCGCTTTCACTTTGATGCTCTCATCAATTTATTTCTGTCCGGAAAGCATTTTGCGACTTAATACGCAGTACAGAGTTCACTAAGTGTGGGTGCACTGAGGCAGGCAGATTTAAAACCTGAGTCTGGGAAATCAGCGAGTAACTCTCCAGCAATGGAAAAATTCAGTTTTCTTAAGCCACCATGATAGATTCAGTTTCAGGTCAGATTCAGTTTATGTGGAAGAGGGGAACAGAAAGATACTAGTGTTGGCAAACTGACGAAAACTGTTTTCTGTCTGAAATGTTTTTCTTTTCTCGGGGAAAGTGTGAGGAAATGTGTTCCTTTATTGGTTTAAGAGTGCACAGATATGCATTAACCTCAGACCAATTGCTGGATTGCCAACTCATCTAGGCTGCTTTGTAATCTCTGTCCCCAGGCATCCATGGGGCTGCCCAGGATTGAATCCAGTGAACAGGTAAGTGTTTGCAACGAAACAGCCTGTCTTCAACTGGAGCATTTTAGTTTCCACCTGGTCAAAAAAAGCAAAAGAATACAATTCATGAACTGTTTGCCCGTGAAGGAAGTTTCACATTGTATCCACAAAGATAGTGTTTATTGCCCGATTTTCTCTCTGGTTCTGAAAGTTATGAATATGATGGATAATAAATTAATCCTAATAGTTTGAAAGGTAGTGTGGGTTTAATTTTTTCTTCATGTCTTCTTTTCTTGGAATAGTATTCTTGCTGCACTTCGCCGTTTTCCTAGGAATAGTTAATTATCACGAAGAGCAGATTGACATTAGTGAGGCATACAAGCAAAACGCAAATTAGTGTGCAAGATGTTGGAGGAGTGCTGCTTCATCCCCTCTCTGTATCTTCAAAAGGGCCTGAAGTGTTTCCAAGGAACAATTCCCATTGTTCTCATATTCTCTCTGGGCACATTCAGATGCAATTTTCATTAAACTTGAAGGCAATTGAAGTGGTTATTCATACCTATTACTTTTCCTGAACTTAATTGCTTGGGAGCAGTAGAAGTGGGCCCTGACTCTTTCAAATCGTACTTTCTTTGTTTATAATGTTTGGAAACCTCTTAGCCCTTTTCAATACATCATGCAATAATTTTCTCTCAATAAAAAATAACAATTGCACATATCTCTGTAGCACTGAAATTTTGCAAAAGAAAACTGAAGTATCTTATAGGATGTAATCACTCAATTGCTCCCCGCTTGGATAGATGTTAGAAGAATTTGTTTTTTGATTTTTTTTTTTTTTTTTGAGACAGAGCCAAGCTGTCACCCTGGATAGAGTGCGTGGCATCACAGCTGACAGCAACCTCCAATTCCTGGGCTCAAGCGAGTCTCCTGCCTCTGCATCCCAAGTAGCTGGGACTATAGGCACCTGCCACAATGCCCGGCCAATTTTTGTTTGCAGCCGTCATTGTTGTTTGACGGGCCAGGGCTGGATTCGAACCTGCCAGCTTAGGTGTACATGACTGGCGCCTTAGCCCGTTGAGTCACAGGCGCCGAGCCAGAAGAATTTGTAATGTGTTAAAACAGCCCTACCTGGTGAAGAAGTCATTGTTGTTATTA
>CAUYON010159021.1:0-13653 GCA_963573935.1 Arctocebus calabarensis | reverse complement strand
GGTGCATCTTAGAAGGGTACAGGTGAACCTTACTAAATGCAGAATACAAATGTCTTCATATCATAACTGAGAAAATGCCAGGAAGGCTATGTTAATCAGTTTGATGAAAATAGTTCAGATTGTATATGAAACCAGCACATTGTACCCCTTGATTGCACTATTGTATACAGCTATGATTTAATAATAAAGATAATAAAAAAATAATAAAAATAAATATATAGATACCTAAGCCTCATTCTAGATTCATAGAAAAACAGACAATAACCACAAAAAACACCCAGGTTTTGTGGGAGGACAAATTCAAGAACTTTAAAAAAAGCTCTTCAAGTGATTATAATTATACTTCATTATCTTCATCTATCAAAAGTACAAATGCAAATGCACTGACCCAGAAATTTCACCTCTAGGAATTTATCCTACAGATATTGTGTACAAGCATAAAATGATGTAAGTATAAAGTTATTCACTGCAGCACTGTTTGTAATAATAAAGGAATGGAATAATGGAATAGAGACTGGCTATATATAAATTACAGCAGTCCATTAAGTGGAATAATACTATGAAGCAATTATAAAAAGTAAATTCTGGGTGGCGCCTGTGACTCCGTGGGTAGGGGGCCGGCTCCATATACCGAGGGCAGGTTCAAACCTGACCCCGGCCAAACTGCAACAAAAAAATAGCTGGGCATTCTGGCGGGCGCCTGTAGTCCCAGCTACTCTGGAGGCTGAGGCAACAGAATCGCTTAAGCCCAGGAGTTGGAGGTTGCTGTGAGCTGTGACGCCACTGCACTCTACTAAGGGTGATAAAGTGAGACTCTGTCTCTAAAATAAAAAAAAAAAAGTAAATTCTCCAATACATTACTGAAGGAAAAAACCTCTCAAATATATTGTTAAATGAATAAAGCAAAGTACAGAACAGTTTGAAAGGTATCATTTGTTAAAAAGTGAGAGATAATTGATCTGTAATAGATCTATATATTTGTTTACCAGGCAGTAAATATCTTTGACAGGATACATGAGTAACAATAATGGTGCTGGTGGGAGGCTGAGTGGTAGATGGTAATTATGGGAAGGACACTATTGTATACTAACAAATGCTGCTAGTTATTATTACCTTTCCTGTTATCATTTCTATTTCATTGCTGTCTCCATCATTCACAGCAGGATCTAAAACTTTTTAATTTTGAAACTATGTGACAATATTACTTACTTAAAAAAATGTTTCTAATTACAACTACCTTCCTCCCACCCAATCTCTTTCAATTGACCTGATATAACTACTTCTGACTCCTGTGGTGGTTTTCTCTCCAGCCTTTTTAAAAAATGTATTTTTTACACTACATATAACACCGTGCTCACAATTACCTTGCAATTTATTTTTTAATTTAACATTTTCATATGCTATTTCCTATAGTAATAAAAATAATCTGTACTACACGGCATCAAAAATGTTTGTTGAATAGATTAATTATTTAGGGAAATGTGACTTCTCTACAAACTCCTATAATGTTTTGCTTATAAAACTGATAGGGTATTTATTGTATAAAGCCTCATTTTTTTTATTTATTGCCAGCCTTCTTCCAGAATATAATGTAAGGTGGTTCTACCTTGTTCTGCAGTGTGCATTCTTAAAGACAAAAGCAGTATATCTCACTCAACCAAGCACTGTGCTAGATAGGTTGTGCAATAAATATTTTAAATGAACAAAATCTGCTTGGATATTTATGATACTTAGAAAATATTTAGAATTATCCATCATTTCTATTTTTTTACTTACCTAAGGCAACTAAGTGATTAAAAGATTCCATGAAACTTGCTTATCGCCATGGAGCCATTTTTTCTGAGTTTCCTAATTCTCTACAAGTCTCATCACCCAAAGTAACAGAGGTATCTTCAAGGTCTTTACCAAATTAAGAAGCTTACTACCCACAATGTTTTACCAACTTCACTTTGAATGCTTCATATGGTTCAAAAAAACATTTGATATTAAACACAAGGCTAATTCCATTATTTCAGTGAATAGTCCATATTCATACTGCTCTGATGACTTGTTTAAACTAAAATTTATGCCTTGTGTAAAAAACTTTATTTAACATGGCTAAACCAGAATTTCAGTTTTAAAAACTCTGTTGGAGGCTAGGCCTGGTGGCTCACACTTATAATCCCAGCATTTGGGGAGGTGAAGGCAGAAGGATGGCTTGAGGCCAGAAATTTGAGACCAGGAGACCAGCCTGGGCAATATAGTGAGACTCTGCTCTAAAAAAATAATAAACTCCATTAGAGTAAACTCCAAAAGTAAGTCAGTGTTTGTTTCCTGGTTGTCTTTTTTGAGATGGGGTCTCGTTCTGTCACTTAGGATGGAGTGCAATGGAATGATCGTAGCTCAATGCAACTTTGAACTCCTAGGCTCAAGCAAACCTCCCTCCTCAGGCTCCCAAGTAGCTGGGCCTGCATGCTATTGTACCTGGCTTATTTTTTAATTTTTTTTTTAATAAGAGATAGGATATCATTATGTGGCTCAAGCAATCCTCCTGCCTCAGCTTCCCTTTCATTTTAGATTGACAGTAAGTTACAGTAGTACCACCTTATTCATGGTTTTGCTTTCTGAGGTTTTAGTTATCCCTAGTCAACCACAGTCCAAAGTACTAAATGGAAAATTCCAGAAATAAGCACTCCATAAGTTTAAATTATATACTATTCCAAGTAGTGTGATGAAATCTCATACAGTCTTGCTCCATTCCAGGAGGCATATGAATCATCTGGTTGTCATCCTATCTAGCCTGTATATACTACCCACCTGTTAGCCAATTACTATCTGTTTTGCTTATCAAATTGACTTTGGGGTATCATTGTGCTTGTGTTCAAGTAACCCTTAATTTACTTAACTAATGGCCCCAAAACACAAGACTAGTGATGCTGGCAATTTGGATATGCCAAAGAGAAGCACTAAGTGCTTTAAGTGAAAAGGTGAAAGTTCTCAATAAGAAAAAAAAGTAGCCTATGTAAGGTTTGATTATCTTTTTTGAGTCTTTTTCTTTCTTTTTTTAGACAGTCTTACTTTTTTACCCTCTGTAGAGTGCTGCAGCGTCACAGCTCACAGCAACCTTCACTCCTGGGCTTAGGCGATTCTCTGGCCTCAGCTTCCTGAATAGCTGAGACTACAGGGGCTCGGCCACAATGCCTGGCTATTTTTTGTTGCAATTTGGCTAGGACTGGGTTTGAACCCTAGGTATATGGGGCCAGTGCCCTACCCACTGAGCCACAGGCACTGCCCTCTAAGGTCTTTTTCTTACAAAGCAGTCCCACATCTATTTATCTGTTTTTCTTTTCCATTAACTTATTACAGAAATCAAGTACATTCCAAGTATGGGACATATTTACAAAAAAAACCAAAAACCACTCAGTGTTTATCTGAAATTTGCATTCAACTAGGTAACCTATTTGTTTTGGCTACATCTGATAACCCTATATTAGAATCTAATTCTACATTTCTGGCAAAAATATTTCATAGGTGTTAGCATGTGTTTCATACTGCATCACAAATGTCTGCTAAGATTGCAACCTAATCCCTTCATGGTAAAGTTCTCTTATCAATGAAGTTAATCCAATGGCTTCATCCATTGATGATGACATCTGCTTCAATTATTTCATTAAGAATTTCAAAATGGCTCGGTGCCTGTGGCTCAAGTGGCTAAGGTGCCAGCCACGTACACCTGATCTAGTGGGATCGAATCCAGCCTGGGCCCGCCAAACAACAATGATGGCTGTAACCAAAAAGTGGCCGGGCATTGTGGCAGGCACCTGTAGTCCCAGCTACTTGGGAGGCAGAGGTAGGAGACTCGCTTGAGTTGGAGATGGAGGTTGCTGTGAGCTGTGATGCCACAGCACTCTATCCAGGGTGACAGCTTGAGGCTCTGTCTCAAAAAAAAAAGAATTGTAAAATGGCAATTTCCTAATCATTCTTTGTGAAACTTTGTCAGCAACTAAGGTTGATTTGATCACCCAAAGTAAAATTTGTACATATATAAAGACAAGTATAAATGCTTAATTCTCTCCTTTCAATTTCCAATTCTGAGAGTAAGTACTAGTGCCCTAGTTAGTTTGGATGGTTTCTGATAAATTTTAGGTTTTTTAAAAATTTTTTCCTTTTTTTGGATTCATTATTATCTCATGGGTTTTTATAGATTCATTGCCTCAGTCAATTTCCTTTGTCTTTGATAGCTTCATCCTGGACAAAATAAAATAAAATCAGCTTTTCTCCAAGGAATATATTGCTCTGTTTAGGAAATAACAGTCCATAATCCTAAATTCAAATAAAGGGTATATTGTCTCAGAAAGTCCTAAGCAGAGAGGACCTGGGCATTAAGGAAAACACCGGAAAACTTAAGTGCAACCACACTAGCCCTGGAGATAAAGAATAGCTGTATACAATCATCAGCATCTAATACAGAATAGTTACTGAGTTACTGGATATTCTCTCTAGGTCAATTTTTCAATTACAGTGTCAACTCCAAGTCAATTAGGTGTAGCTTCTGGAGAGATTTATTAAGAAGGATTTTGATATTTATAATCATTAACAGAATACAGGGTGAAAAATAAAATGAAAGAAAGAGGGGCTGGGTGTGGTAGCTCATGCCTGTAATCCCAGCACTTAGGAGGCCAAGGTGGTTGGAATGCCTGAGCTCACAGGTTTGAGACTAGCCTGAGCAAAGTGAGACCTCGTCCCTAAAAAATATCTGGGCATTGTGGTGGGTACCTGTATTCCCAGTTACTTGGGAGGCTGAAGCAAGAGAGTCGCTTAAGCCCAAGAGTTTGAGGTTGCTGTGAGCTATGACACCACCGCACTCTACTGAGGGTGACAAAGTGAGCTGTCTTAAAAAAAAAAAAAAAAGAATGAAAGAAAGAAAGAATGAATGAATGAATACAGGATGAGAATCTTGGGGGGTTGCCCAGGCATTTCTATTTTATTTCTGTGTTCCTACTTACACATTGGAGCTAAGAATTGATCATTGACATTTTTGTTAACTCGTGACTATAATGATGTAAAAAGAGTTCCTCAACATAAGGATGATAGAGTAAAATACTCACTAATAAGCAGAACAACTGGTTAAGTGGAATATAGGATAATTTTTTTTTTTTTTTTTACTGGTTCAGCGCCCATAGCACAGTGATTTTGATTTTGCCAGTTACATATACTGAGGTTGGCAGGTTTGAACCTGGCCCGGGCCAGCTAAAACAACAATGACAACTACAACAAAAAATAGGGCATTGTCGCAGGCGCCTGTAGTTCCAGCTACTTGAGAGGCTGAGGCAAGAGAATCGCTTAAGCCAAGGAGTTGGAGGTTGCTGTGAACCGTGACATCAAAGCACTCTACCAAGTGTGACGTAGTGAGTCTGTCTCAAAAACAAAAAAATATTTTTTTAATTACATGTTTCAAATAGTTTAGGAAATTTATCTGATCTCAGATGTCCTCTACCACCATTAGTTCATGAAGATACAGATAAAATGACAAATGAGTAAAGGAAGAGATAAAATATCAAGGTTGAAGACTGGTGATTTTGTTTAGTGTTTGAGCATTCATACTATGTCAACTATAACTTTACAGGTATACAAGTAAAAAGAAGGCAAATACGTATTTGTGTTGCTCTTCTTCCTTCCTGTACCCATGGTAAAAGAAATTCATATCTATTTCAATGTTCTTTCTTCTTAAGCCCCGAAATCGCCTCAGAACCCCTTTGGTGGAGGCAGGAATGTCTATGAAAGTGTATAATTGCCTGAGTTTTAAAGATGTTTTTATTTACCTATGAAACCAGCACCATAATTAAGATACAGAACATTTCCAGTACCCTCAAAGAATTCCTCATGCCTCTTTGCATTCCATCCTTCCTCTGCCCTGGCCCTAGGCAACTATTGATATTCTTTTTATCATTAAAAATTATTTGCATTTCCTAAATTTTATATAAATAGAATCATATAATATGTTCTCTTTTGTATATGGTTTCTTTATTTAGCATAATGATTTTGAGATTTATCTTCGATATACATATCACCCCCTCATTTTACTGAGGAGGAGAAAGATCCGGAATGAATTAGTGGGTTGCCCAAGGTAACACAGTTCTCAAGTTAACAGTTCCAAAATTAGAACTTAAGTCTTCCTATGTCTGGTCCCTTGTTCGTTCTACCATTCCATTCTGATTCCTTCAACAGTAGCTGCAAAAGCAGCCCTACTATTAGTTCCCCAATAGGCCCAGTAGCTACTCTGCTCCGTAGAGCTTCATGTTGTTGCATGAAGTCTTTCACAGCTGCCATTACCAAGAAAATGCCCTGCTAGTTAACAGAATCCAATTGGGGGAGGGGGGCGATGGGCAGGATTTTACATGTAGGGCCCACTGGCATCCAATGCCACAAATATGCAGAATTCTCTTTTATGACTGCTAGGTCTCAGCTGTTGAGTAACAATCAGAAATAGTCTTGAAAGAAATTCAGTTGGCAGAAATTCAACCTTTCTTATCCTGGTGGCAGAGAAAAATCAACTGGAAGGGGAATAGATACATGGAACTTGAACACAATTGAGGAAGTTTATTTACATTCCAGGATATGAATAAGATACAACTATTTAACACCCTCCCTGAAACTCTCCACTCATCTATCTAAACTATGAAACTTTACTCACCTTACTTAACTGGCTGAAATTGAACTTGGAATAAAATAACTAACTAGATGGCTTTCAGCTGTGTAACTTTGGGCACAGTTACTTAGTTTCTATGAGTTTCATTTCCCTCTCAGAGGATGCTGTAAAGATGAAATAAGATACTTATGTAAAAACCAATTTTGGACCTATATTGTCTTACTCAGCCTTAGCTAACCATTCCTGAAATGTACGAAGTGTTTGTTGCCTGACTTATTAGAAACAAATAGAAATACCATATAAAAGACTTTTAACACTATTAAAAGATAACCTCTATTATTCCATTAAGCAGAAGCTGAATATATAGTACAAATTAAAATGTAAGGGATTACAGATACTTAAGTAGATATACTTGCAAAATATACCACCTTTAAATATTAGTACTATGTGTAGGCTTCTCCTAACTCAAAACTATTTCATTGATGACAATTTTGTAAGTACTTTTTTTCTCCTTCATTGGCATAAATAATTGATACAGATGTCTTATTACCATGTATAATACGGAGATGTTAGATGATGCTACATATCAAAAATTAAACACGATGCAAATGTTTCTGTCCTTTCTTTCTTTTTTTTTTGAGACAGAGCCCCAAGCTGTCACCCTGGATAGAGTGCCCTGGCATCACAGCTCACAGCAACCTCCAATTCCTGAGCTCAAGCAAGTCTCTTGCTTCTGCCTCCCAAGTAGCTGGGACCACAGGCACCCACCACAACGCCCGGCCATTTTTTGGTTGCAGCCGTCATTGTTGTTTGGCTGGCCCAGGCTGGACTCGAACCCGCCAGCTCAGGTGTACGTGGCTGGCGCCTTAGCCCACTGAGCCACAGGCGCTGAGCCTCTGTCTTTTCTTTTAATTGACATTACTGATATAATTTATGTACAATAAACTATGTCCATTTAAGTGTATAGTTATATGAGTTTTGACAATTATATACCTATGTAATAAAATACAAAAACAAAATACAATCAAGACAGTCCTATCCATCAAGCATCCTGAAAAATTCCTGATGCCCCTGGGCAGTTGATCCCTCCTCTATCCTGGCTGCAGGTAATCATTGATGTGCATTCTGTCATTATAGATGTGTTTGTATTTTCTAGAATTTCACATAAATTGAAAACTTAGTGTCATTATTTTATATATATTTAACATATGGAGAATGAAGTGATTTTCCATTTTGGGGGAAATCCACTATGGGATTTTAATTTCTTAGGACTTCAGAAACAAGTTTAAATGATTATACCCATTCTCATAGCTCTTTTTTCACGGACTTCAATGACATCTGCTAGTAAAAGGGAAGAAATTTCTTAAAATTTATATCAGTCAAAAATTTTTAAGTCAATCTGAGATAAAAAAGAGTGATAAAATTCTCTCTCTATATACATAGAATCAATGACTCAGAAAATACATTCTTTTTTTTTTTATTGTTGGGAATTCATTGAGGGTATAAGAAACCAGGTTACATTGATTGCATTTGTTAGGTTAAGTCCCTCTTACAATCATGTTTTGCCCCCAAAACGTGTGGCACACACAGAAAATATGTTCTTTATAAAAAATTGTCCAAAGTGGTCCAATTGATAGATGTGATATTTTTGCTAAAAGAGTTTTGTCTCTACCGTTAGGGGGAGCCAATTCAGTTACTAACATGAACCCAGAAGAAAGTACTATAATTTCAAAAACTGAAATATTAGAATCTACTTTTGCCTACTTGTAATAAGTATCAAGATAATTCAGTATTTCTTTGAAAAGTTTTGAGCCACTATAAGGAAATAAACACCTAAACCTACATCTATTTAATACTTCATTTCAATCAGAAAAACTGAGGAAAAATGGCCCAAGTTCTAAGGCATTCGGGTTATTTTTAGTTTCTCAAAATCATGCAACATACCAAATACTTCAATTATCAGAGAGGAAATATGGAATAAAGGGCCAATAAATCTCTCTATAATATCATTAAATTTTAGTAACTTTATTGAGATATTACCAATTTAAAGTGTACAATTCAATAGTTTTTAGTATATTCACATAGAAAGGCAGCCATCAACCACTATTTGATTTTAGAATGTTTTCTATTATTCCAAAAAAGTCATACCATTATATTTTAGATGCATCTAAAAAGGAAAAGTTCTCCTAAAACCTTCACTCTATTAACATCAAAAATAAAATTAACCATGGAAAAAACTGAGAGAAAGTATTGACATTTTCTAGAAATATGAGCTATGGTTAGAGTTATCAAGAATACATAAGCAGGTTCGGCACCTGTGGCTCAACGGGCTAAGGCGCCAGCCACATACACCTGAGCTGGCGGGTTCGAATCCAGCCTGGGCCCGCCAAACACCAATGACGGCTGCAACCAAAAAATGGCCGGGCATTGTGGTGGGCGCCTGTAGTCCCAGCTACTTGGGAGGCAGGGGCAAGAGACTCGTTTGAGCCCGGGAATTGGAGGTTGCTGTGAGCTGTGATGCTACAGCACTCTATCCAGGGTGACAGCTTGAGGCTCTGTCTCAAAAAAAAAAAAAAAAAAAGAATACATAAGCAGAATACATTTTTTTTTTCCTGAGACAGAGTTTTATCATGTTGCCCTCAGTAGAGTACTATAGAGTCACAGCTCACAGCAACCTCCAACTCTTGGGCTTAAGCAATTCTCTTGCTTCAGCCTGGGACTATAAGCGTCTGCCACAAAACCCGGCTATTTTTTTTATTGCAGTTGTCATTGTTGTTGTTTTTAAGCCGGGCTGGGCTGGGTTTGAACCCACTACCCTCAGTGGGCTGGCACCCTAACCACTGTGCTACAGAGGCCGAGCCAGCAGAATACATTTTTATACTCTTCTAAAATGTATTTTAGACTTGGCGCCTGTAGCTTAGCTCCTAGGAACCTCAAACTCCTGGGTTCAAGTGATACCCCTACCTCAGCCTCCCAGGGCTGGTGGGTTTGAACCTGACCCTGGGCCTGCTAAACAACAATGACAACAACAATAAAAAAATAGCTGGGCATTCCGTATATATATATTAACAGAGAATGAAAATCTCAACAGCTTTACTGGATAAATTAAAAGTGAATAATGAACATGTGGGCTTAATGACCATAGTTTTTAAAAAATGTATTCAATGGAAACCTAATAAAGCATAAATCAAGGGCAATAGCACTTTATTAAGATGCTTAAAAACATTGTCCTTATGCATTTTTAAATAAAACCTGCCTGTTTAAAAAAAGGGAAAATAGCCTACTCACTTACACATACATCTCATAATATCAAATAATCTGTTATTTTGATAATGGTTAAACAGTTATTCTTTAAAGGTGTATTTCTTTTAGAAAAATTTTGTGAAGAGGAAAACAAAAATGTGGCTATTGGTGGCTTTTACAATAGCTCTACCCAAAAACATCTGTGTGTTCACTGCCTTTTGTTTCCCCCCACACAAAAATGTTTATAGATTTTCCAAACATAAATAAATGAAATAATATTTACATGGAAGAGTTCATGCTGATGTATAACAAAGTGTAATATACTTGGAAAAAAACTTTAATGTACAAATAACATGCCCAAATTATGAACTGCAGCAATTTAATCATCACTGCCATTTTTCTCCCAAAATAAAGCCTGATTAAACCATTAATACCTTACATTACTCTTATCTTTACTTTAGAAATTGAGGAACTATATGCAAGAAATGAATTTTTTCACCACAGGAATAACATATTGTACCTCTCTCATAACAGAAAAATATACAGTTATTATGGAAATAATTCATATTCTTAAGTTTAAAAAAAAATCCTCTATTCAAAAATAAAATTTCAACTCATTTATACTGGGCAATTCCTAGAACAAGTAAAAGTTCACAAATACCAGAAATAACCAGATCTTTTGTAAGGCAGTTAAATATAGCCACATAGTAAACAGAATTTACATGGAACTAATCCTAGATGGAATCTGACAAATATTACTTACAAAGTCTGTCCTTTACATGACCACTAAACTCTTTTTTTTTTTTTTTTTTTTTTGAGACAAAGTCTCACTCTGTTGCCCAGGCTAGAGTGCCACAATGTCAGCTTAGCTCCTAGCAACCTCAAACTCCTGAGTTCAAATGATCCCCCTGCCTCAGCCTCCAAGTAGCTGGGACCACAGGTGCCAGAATACCTGGCTAATTTTTCTATTTTTAGTAGAGACGGTGTTACACTCTTGCAGAGTTTGGTCTTGAATTCCTGAGCTTCAGATCCTCCTGCCTTGGCCTCCTAGAGTACTAGGATTACAGGAATGAGCCACCATGCTCAGCCAAACTATTAAACTTTTCTTTTTTGAGACAGTCTCAAGCTATTGCCCTGGGTAGAGTGCCATTGCGTCACAGCTCACAGCAACCTCCAACTCCTGGGCTTAAGCGATTCTCTTGCCTCAGCCTCCCAAGTAGCTGGGAGATTACAGGTACCTGCCAAATGCCCGGCTATTTTTTTGGTTGTAGTTGTTGTTTGGCTGGCCCAGGATGGCTTCTAACATGCCAGCTCTGGTGTCTGTGGCTGGTGCCCCAGCAGCTTGAGCTACAGGCGCAGAACCACTTTTTTTTTTTTTTTTTTGAGACACAGTCTCATCATGTCACCCTCCGTAGAGTGCTACGACATCACAGCTCACAGCAACCTCCAACTCCTGGGCTTAAGCAATTCTCTTGCCTCAGCCTCCCAAGTAGCTAGGAGATTACAGGCGCCTGCCAAATGCCCAGCTATTTTTTGGTTGTAGTTGTCAGTTGTTTGGCAGATCTAGGCTGGATTCTAAGCTGCCAGCTCTGGTGTATGTGGCTAGAGCCCCAGCCGCTTGAGCTACAGGCACCGAACCACTTTATTTATTTATTTATTCATTCATTTTTTGAGACAGAGCCTCAAGCTGTCACCCTGGGTAGAATGTCGTGGCATCACAGCTCACAGCAACCTCCAATTCCCGGGCTCAAGCGATTCTCCTGCCTCCGCCTCCCAAGTAGCTGGGACAACAGGCACCTGCCACAATGCCCGGCTATTTTTTGGTTGCAGCCACCATTGTTGTTTGGCGGGCTGAGGCTGGATTCGAACTTGCCAGCTCAGATGTAGGAGGCTGGCGCCTTAGCCGCTTGAGCCACAGGCGCCGAGCCCGAACCACTTTATTTTTGAGACAGAGTCTCACTATGTCACCCTCAGTAGAGTTCTGTTGCATCACAGCTCACAGCAACCTCAAACTGTTGAGCTTAAGCGATTCTCTTATTCTCTTGCTTCAGCCTCCCAAGTAGCTGGGACAACCTCCACAGTTTTCTTTGTTGAAAAGGAGACAAGACAATTGTTATCTAGGTTACTTAGTGGTTAAAATGGTGAGCCCTCAAGACAGATGGCTTAGTTCTATTTTGCCTTCCTGTTTTTTAGCAAACTTTCTCTTGAACTGTTACCTATACACAGAAAAGTACAGGAATCATAAGTGGGCAGTGAATCTTCATTAGTGAACACACCTGTGTAAACACCAGGCACCCCAGGACTCCAGCTCAGGCGCCCTCCCAGTCTCTCCCACCCCGTAGAGGTCATGTGACTTTTTCACACCGTAGATGCATTTTGCCTCTTTCTGAACTTTATGCAAGTAGAATCATACAACATGTTCTCTTTTGTGACTGGCTTCCTCACATTATGTGGGTGGTGTGCTTATAGCAATGATTCGTTCATTCTTAATGCTTTCTGTTAGTATTCCATTCAATATGAAATCATTACAATTTGTTTATCTATGCTAGTGTTGATAGACATTTGGGCTGTTTACAACATTAGGCTATTACAAATAGCATGACCATGAACATCGTCATATATGGGTTTCTTTTTTTTTTTTTGCAGTTTTGGCCGGGGCCAGGTTTGAACCTGCCACCCTCAATATATAGGGCTGGTGCCCTACTCACTGAGCCACAGGCACTGCCCTGTGGGTTTCTTTAGGTTCACACTCCGGAATGAGAATTATGTGTGCTCATGACTGCCTAGGTTTTAAATTCAGCTTTCCTTCCTATCATTGGGTAACACTGACATCATTTCATCTTTCTGGCCTTAGCTTCTTGATCTGTAAAACAGGGATAATAATGCCCACCTGTGGAGTTACCACAAGGATTAAATATAAGAAAGCATGTAGGCTCGGCGCCTGTGGCTCAGCGGGCTAAGGCGCCAGCCACGTACACCTAAGCTGGCGGGTTCGAATCCAGCCTGGGCCCACCAAACAACAATGATGACGGCTGCAACCAAAAAAAATGGCCGGGCGTTGTGGTGGGCGCCTGCAGTCCCAGCTACTTGGGAGGCCGAGGCAAGAGACTCGCTTGAGCCCAGGAATTGGAAGTAGCTGTGAGCTGTGATGCTACAGCACTCTATCCAGGGTGACAGCTTGAGGCTCTGTCTCAAAAAAAGAAAAGAAAAGAAACATGTAAAGCTCTTAGGAAGAGTTTGATGAATGTTAGCTTTCATTTTTCCTACCTTTCTATGATATCTTCTCAGGCTCCTCCACCGTTTTCCTCCTGCTGCCTCCTAAGACAGCCATGCTCCCAAATTCAAAGTTACCTGGTCTGCTTCTCTCTCCCTCTGAAATTTAACGACTCCCATGACTTCCTCCATCTTGTAGGTGGAAAACTTTTCAGTGTTACATAAAAAGCATGACTCTACATCCCCTGGTCTTGGGGATTGGCCTCTCCCTACTCACCAGTTATAGCCTTACAGTCTGATATATTTGCCCCTTCCCTTTAGTAGATGTGTTACCATAATCTCAACAAATCTAAATCAGATTTGCTTTTTTCTTATGTATCAGGAACCCCTTAGAATCATCTCTGACCCCTTTGTGAACTAAAATAAAATCTTTTTTTTTTTGTAGAGACAGAGTCTCACTTTATCGCCCTGGGTAGAGTGCCGTGGCGTCACACAGCTCACAGCAACCTCCAGCTCTTGGGCTTAAGCGATTCTCTTGCCTCAGCCTCCCTAGTAGCTGGGACTACAGG
>CAUYON010159019.1:0-10225 GCA_963573935.1 Arctocebus calabarensis | reverse complement strand
GGGGGTTGTAGTGTATAGCATACCTCTTGGGAGAGGGACACAATTATAAGAGGGACTTTACCTAACAAATGCAAACAGTGTAACCTAATTTTTTGTACCCTCAATGAACCTAAAACAATTAAAAATAAATAAATAACCCCCCCTAAAAAATTCTTTAAGGGTATTTATTTACACTTTTTGTTGTTGTTGCAGTTTGGCCAGGGCCAGGTTCGAACCCACCAACCTCGGTATATGGAGCCAGCGCCTTACTCACTGAGCCACAGGCACTGCCCTATTTATATGTTTAAAGTAGGATTGATTTTGGGAAACATAAAAACTTGACATAACATTTCACAGACCACTTTACACAGGCAAAAACAACACATAATTTTGCAAGCATTAAACTTAGGTATTCTAATGACTGTCACAGCAGGTATATCGATGCGGAGCAGGCAACCTGTCTTTATAAAGATATAAGCAGAGGTTTGGTTGCTGTGGAGCATAGCTTCAAGTGAAGTTAATCTGAGGTGAAGCAGACAGAAAATTGTGGAGGTTTTGTTGGTAGGATTTTTGTTCTAATCTCTTTATGATCCTTTATTTTATACTTTTGCTCCTTTATGTTTCTGTGTGTGCTGGGTTTTGTCATTGTTTCTATTTTCTGATGCAAACTGAACATTAAAATTAGCAGGGAAGCAGAACAAAAGGGCTGTTTGGACAGGAAATAGGTGTTCAGAGAATCAAACTTGACTTTCTGTTATCATTTTTAGTTCAGAATCTGAGTGTCATTAAAAAATCTTTGAATAAAAATCATTGCCAATAACAGGCTTTTCTCTTGGATTGGCTGCCCAAGAAGTCATTTGTCAGTTTTTATAAATGACATCTTCAGGAGGTCTTTCTGATATGTCATTTTTCTTAAACTTAAGATGTTAAGTTGCTAAAAGACATAATAAATGTGGTAGGCTTAAATTTTTTGTTTTTAATAATTGAAATGCCAACTGTTTGTTTTTTTACCCCTAGCACACGTCCCCTTTTAACTTCAACATATTTTAAATTTAGCAATATATTTGATATTTGATGTTTTTAGCTTTGTTTTTTTAAAGGTCATTGATTGATCTTATGAACAAGTCAAACTACTTTCTACATTCCTTTCAAAGATGGAGATAAATGATTCACACCCTTTTGAAACAGGAAATGAATGGATTTATATTTTTCAAAGATATTGGTAGTCTACCAAAACTTTTTAAGTATGTATGAATCTATTACCATTCTTACTTATGAAAAATTGTAGTGTGCTTCAGTCTTGGAATTATTTTTAGAGACTGTTTTCTTTGTATTGTTTCTCTTTCCTCTTATAGAAATTAAGGTATAAAAGTTCATTTTAGTAATCAGACTAAATGCCAGCTAAGCATTTTAAGCCATTGTACTTTTATTTGCTATATACCCGTTTTCATCATGCAAAAGTTTTTAAACGCTTTTCTGCCATATCTGTTGCTTAAATGATATTGTAATAAACCACCCCATACTGTAATAAACTAAGAAAAGTCACCTATACTACCCCCCAAGATCATGATGCTCTGTTTTTTTTCTTTTACTTTCTTGCATTTTACAGTAATTGTAAGTGCAGTTTTATATTTTTCCACCAAAAATCTGTTGTTAAAATTGTTTTGATTTTGATAGCTGTATTGCTTCTCTCAATTTGATGTAGCCTTAATTAATGTAGTCTTTCACCTGTTTAGGCTATCCCTAATTTTTCACCATTTTAAATGACATGGCATTGAACACTTTTATGTATAGCTTTAGAGTATTTTCTTTTTTAAAAAAGATTTCTTTTGAGAAAATCAGCTGCAGTGGTCTTATCTAGATCAAAGGATATAAATACTTCACAGGGAAAGTTGTTTTTCACAATGGTTATACCAAATCTATGTTGCCACCAGCAAGCCTGCTTCAAAATTTTTCTAATGGGTAGCCCCTGAAATGGTTCTGTCAAAGAGTGCTTGAGGGGCACTCTGACTTGTTGATTTGTTTTGTCTAAACTAATAGCCTATTTTCAACTCCATTTTCCAATATGTAGATTGGATCTAAATCTATTTTCTGGACATTAAAATCAGTTGAAAGAAATTGGAAAGATTTTTTCACTCACTTAAGTGAGCAATCATACCTTTTTTAAATGTTTTGTTTATTGTATATTCCTATCCAAAAATAGTGCCTGATGTTTTACACTGGCTTCGTTGTTCAGGCTGGCTTTCCTTAGTATGCGCTGGATAGACACAGACCAGAGGACATTTTCTTCTGAGGAAACACACCAGAAACGTTAAGGAACTGCAGTAGCACCACTTAACTTTCAGGATTGGAGCAGTGCCAGTTTTATTACTTTACCTGTCTCTGAACTTTGTATGGATGGCCTTTGTCACTATCTGTGTATTTCTGAATTTTGAGTTTTTAAAAATTACTTTCAGAATGGAGAATTTATATGTAGAGTTCCAAATAGTATATCAGCATTTTCTCCGTATTTAGCAGGCTTTTCAGTTACAGGTAAGAGATTCAGTATACTCTTAGTGGTAGTGAACATATGTTACTGTTTGTCTTCAGATTTATGCTTTGTTTGGGAAACAAACTGCTGACTTACGTGTGCTCTTACTAGCTAGTCTCTTACATGCGTTAGGCTATAGTTGTTCAGGTTATGAACTAGTTGACTGATGTCCCAGAATAAACTTATGTTGGGTTAATGCAAAATTCAAGAAAATTCTAAATACTAATTTAATTGGTAAATGGAGGTCAAATGATAAGCCATAGGTTAAGCTATAACTCTTTGAGGAACCAGCGTAATGGAACATGTATGATCTTGAATTGTCTAGCTCATTATTATTTTCAGTAAACATTTACTTCAATTTACTCATAACTTAGTATCTCTTTCAGAGTTAATATTGATATGTTTGTGTTTGTTTCAGGAGGAAGTTTTTTTTAAGATGTGTATTTTGTTATAGTTGAAAAGTTTGAAATTTTTAGACAATTTAGTGTCTGAAAAGAGAAACTTAAAATTTTTCATATTACATCACCAACATTTCCTTTATTGTGAATTTGAAAACATGTATTTGATTGTCTTAGTAAAATTTAATCTTACTGCTACCAGGAGAGATGAAGATGATTTAGTGAATATAATTTTTGGCTGTTGATTACATTTTACTGGGTACCCCAATGTAAAGATTTGCCTGCTCTTATACTCTGGGAAATACTACATCTTTGAGAAATTATGTTCTTTAATGGTTTCTGTACTGTTTCTCTCCTGTTCTAGTTTCTGGTTGATGAAACTAGGGAGTGACTTAGTGCATTGTTTTCATGGGGAGAGTAGAAACCAGTTTTCTGCCTGGAGAAGAAAACTCTCAAATTGACCTAGATATCGGGGCACAACATGAATAGTGGTAACTGTTTTATCCTTTTAGAACGAAGATAAAAATGATACAGAGAGCATTTATGCCCTCACAATCTCTATTGTTAGTCATTCAAGGGGAATGTAGTAATTTTTTTTTCCTCATAATACAAAGAAAAATTTTAATGGGCAATATGTTGATAAAACTTGAAAGAAGATAGAACTAGTGGGTTATTATTTATAAGATTTCTTTGTTCTGTATAATAGGAGAACTTAACAGTTGTACAGTGTTTCTCTTGTGGCTTTATGAAAGTAGGTAAATGTTTTAGGAGTTACCTTTTTTGTTGATAACTTAGGAAGTGTTTATGAATTCATTGTCTGTGCACTTGTGTGGATTTGGTTTTCTATGTTTGCACATCATTAGAAAAGGTGAATTCCAGTTTTGTGATTAGCACTGTTTTGGTAGAAGACAGCAAATCCATCTGTCCCTCTTAAACCTTTTTATCGTTACCTTGTATAAGCACCTTGAGTGACCCAACCCCCATATCCCCTTATGGATTTTTCTGAGTTCTCAGTTTCTCAGCAACTTTGGCACTACTAACTACTTTTGCTTCATGAGTTTCATGATATTGCCTGCACTTCCTCCTATTTGTCATTTCTGTGTTCTTTGCAATTTTTTCCTCTTTATAGCCATTAAGTAATGGAGTATAAGACTTTGATCTTAACAGTTTTCTCACTCTAAATTTCCCCTTGGTAATCTTTAGTGCAGTATCTTTAATTAACATCTGTATCTAAAATCCAGGCCCCCCCACCCCCCCGCAAAACCCCATATTTATGCAGCTACCAGATGCCTCAGTAAAGGCGTGATGTTAGCATCCAAGCCAGAACCTGGGTGTTATTCTGATTCCTCATTCTTTCATCTCCTGTGCTCCCAATTAACCTCAAAGTTTAAATCCATAGTATTTCTTTTTTTTTTTTTTTTTTTCTGGCCGGGGCTGGGTTTGAACCCACCACCTCTGGCATATGGGGCCGGCGCCCTACTCCTCTAGCCACAGGAGCCTCCCCTCCATAGTATTTCTTAGAATCCGTCTACTTTTTTTTTGTTGTTGTTCAAACTGTGGTTTCTTTCTTAGATTGCTAAACAGCACCCTGACTGATCTTCACTAATAGTTTTGTTTCCATATGTCTGTTTCACATTAGTGATTCCTTATTGCTCTTTGAACTTTTAACTATCTGTGATGAATAATACCAGTAATTCTGTGCTATATATTCTCGCAGTAGTCCCCAAACAACCTTAAGAGCTAAATTTGTTGCTGTCATTAAACAAGTGAGACTCTAACTAATTTATCTAAGGTTGCCTAAGTTAGTAAGTGGCTAGCAGACTTAGAACTGAAGTTTACCAGACCAAGGTTCTTTCTCCTTAAGCACTGAGTTCTGTGCCTTCCTAAGCTTCCATCCCTTTTTTCCTATACCATTTCTCTTCACCCTTTAATCAGCTGTTTGCAGTTCCTGCTTCTAGTGTATACTCAAAACTTGCTGCCCAAGTCTAAGAATACTTTAAGGAAAACAAACATTTTCAAAAAAGCATTTCTGACAGTTTTTTGGATCATTCTGAAAAAGAAAATGCTGTAGTATCCTCAGAATATAAAAAGATAAAACAGTGAAACGCAGTTAAAGTAAGGATAGTTTTCTTTCTCTAATTAGTTTTGAATTTCAAAGCCGTTGAATTCCTATTATTTATTTATTTATTTATTTTTAACTCCTCATATTTATTAAAAGCTTGAGACCAAGCTGTGTACAGGAAGATAGGCAAAGTGGGAAAGCATTTTATCTGAGCAATTTGAAATGCTGACGACTCCTTGAATAGTCATCAGTCTGGACCTTGTTCTCATTTTGCATCCAGGTGTATAAAGCTTATACCATGAACACGAGTCAGCTAACCTTCTGAGTAACTTAGGGTAGAGAGGCTGTGTACATTCTTTTGTGTTGAATATTATATCATCACGCAAGTTAAATACTGCACCGACATCATTCATTTCAAATATTTCTCTTCTCTTTATTTCCTTTTGCCATATATTGCCTGTCCAGTGTTTTTTAAAGCAAAAGGAGGCCTCTATTGGATGGGGGGGAAAAAAGCCTTTTCATTGATAATTTTGAAAGCAACTTAGTGGTAAAGAAAAAGATCAAAGTTTGAAATGTAAGTAAATGTTACCAATATTTGTTTCTCTGAAAGGATTGAATTCTTAACTATAGTTGAGAGTTAAATTTTTTTGTTTTTTTTTTTTGGCGTTTAAAGATTTTTAGAGATAGGAAATAAGGTACCACTCTCAAAAGTGGCATATTTCACGATCCCAAATCATCTTTTGCTAATCTTTAAAATAATAAAAATATAAAAGAAGTTAATTTAATAGATTTTGAAATGTTATAATATATTTTATATAATATGTAATTTGAGAAGTATTTTACTTAGCTTTGATAAATAGAATATACAACCATTTTTCTTAAGTTTTTGAGATAATTGTGTAAGATATATACAGCAGTGCTCCCTAATCTGTGGGGGATATATTCCAAGAGTCCCAGTGGATTTCTGAAACCATGACTAATACTGATCTGTATACATGTTATGTTTTTTCCTGTATATACTGTGGTAAAGTTTAACTTATAAATTATGTGTAATTAAGAGATTAACAGCATAATAAAAGCAAATAATTATAACAGTATATTATATAAATTATGTGAAAGTAGTCTCTTTTTCTCAAAATGTACTATTTTCAGACTGCGATTGACCTCAGATAACTGAAACCACTGTATGTTTACCTGGAGTAGGAAAAATCTATTCTCGGTAGATTAAAAAAATGAAGACCTACGCTAGAAATTTCCCATTAATTGCCTAAAATAATTGTTTTAATAGCAAATTCTTACTGACTTGTGTGCATAGAACCTAGCCAGGTAGGTAATCAGACTAGTTACCTAGTCTACTGAGTTTGCAGAGTACTGTAAGATGGTCCTTTTCTCAAGAAAGCTCACATACTGTTTGGTAAAATTGGGAGATGTAAATATTTTGTATCTGATAAGTCAGTTAAAAAAAAAATTAGATGAATTAAATTTAATGGAGTTTAATTGAACAAAGAACAAGAATCAGAGAGCTCCCAGAACCAGAATAGTTCAGATCACCCCCTAAGGCTGCTGTTATGGACAGAAAAGGGGAAGTGAGGTACAGAGGTAGCTGGACTGGTTACAGGTCAGACTTTGCTTTATTTGAACAGGGTGTGAACAGTTGGCCACCTGTGATTGGCTGAGACTCTACTACTTGTTGCAAGAGTAGGTTTTACAGTTTGTTTAGAGATCAAGTTAGCTACAGTTCACTGTGTACAGAAAAACCTTAGGGCAAACTGAAATGTATATGGAGGCAGCTAAAGGCCAAACTTAATTCAGTTTAACAGCAGTATTATATGTTACTAAGTGCCAAATTGTGGTTTTATTATTAATGATTGCTGTAGAGTTTCCACGGGGAGAAAGATCACTGTAAGCCAAGATAATCAGGGAATTAGAAAAAAATCCGAGGCATGCCTTGAAGATTTGTCAGATATATTTGAGACTGCCTTGGTGATAGTGAGTGGCTGCTGGATCCCACCCCCCCACCTTTTAAAAAAAATTTTGAGTAGAGCAAAAGCTCTATTTTATTTACCTGAAAAGGGATAACCCTGAAATGGTAAAGTGGGGAGAGTAACAGAGAGAGAGAAATATTCTGGATACTCCAACAAAATTTTACTGGTTTAGCAGGTGTCATATAATTGTCTCCTTGTCTAAAAGGCCCTAATTTCCTGGGATTTTTGAGGTGGGAGAGAGGCGTGGAAGATACTCAGGATATGGAATGGTGTGACTGAACGTTGGTGACCTACAAAAGCTTCTATGCAGAGAAGTGGTGAAAGCAGTGTTAGTGTTAATTTAATGAATTTATTGAATACTGTGTTAGACACATAAGCTTTTTAAGTTATCAGAACAATAGAAGAGAGTTGTTATTTCTGTTGCACAGGTGACAGTACTGAGTTGTGGAGAGCTTGGCAGGTTACAGAGCTGGTGGTGGAGCCTGTGTTCATGCCAGAGTGTGATCTTGCCATTCAGGTTTGCTTGGACAGGGAGAGAAATTCAAGACAGGATGACTGCCAGTTGCTGTTTTTGAAGCTCCAAGGTAATCTGAGTAATTTTACTGATGTTTCTGAACCTTGGGTTTGTGATCTCTAGATCACTATCAAGTGACTTCTTGGGAAAAGTAGAAAAGATTGACATAGGCATATAATAAGGATTATTTATTATTTCCGTGAACATCAACTGATAGAAATTGGTAGAGTTCCACATTATTAAGGATTTTGTTGCTTCACTGAATTTACATTTTCTTATACAGAGAAGCCTTAGGGCAGACTGGAAGAGAGAGGGGTGATTAACTTAATTTCATTGAGTTTAAATTTTCTTTGATTTCCAGTAAGCTCAAAATCAATTTATTTTTAGAAATTTGTTAATCAGTTAAGCTATCTTCATCTCCTTTAATTTTCTTTTGTGAAGACGACTCTGAGGTGGATACGGTATAGAAAAGAATGATGGTGGACTGAACACTTGCTGGGGTACTCTATGTTGTTTTAAACCTCCCAGCCCTGTGAGGTGTGGTAGTGTTATCCATAACAACAAATATTCCACAGGTTTCTTAAGCATGTACTAGGTGCTATGCTAAGAACGTATGCCTTGGGGAAACATGAAGAGAATTAAAATGTTAAATGACATAAGGTAAAAAAAGAGACCAGGAGATAGTATTAGCACAAGAGAGTCAGAAAAAATGTTGGTGCTAAAATTTAGAAGGTAAAGAAAAGTTAATCTGAGTGAATAAAAGGGATGAAATAGGTCGACCTATTTTCATAGCTTAAGAGAAATCATGTGCCTGGAGATGATTCCGAGGATGGAAGCGTAGAGCTTTAAAACCTGGGAGGGAGGAGTGGCAGGAGGATGAGTCTGTAGGCAGGCAGGGCCCAGCCTGTGTTCTTAGTGGTGCAGAACCTTTGGATTGTTGATCTTGGGAGTAATCTGATCCTGTATTTATTTACTTTGAGTATCTTCTTTGGCAGTAAAGTGGTGTGGGCTGGGGTTCAAGGTCGCACAGCTGGTAAGAAACAGAGCTCAAATTTGAATCCAGGCCTTGATTCTGCTTCTCTTTAAATTTGTTTGAGCCTAGACCATTTTAAGATACCTACAGTGTTCAGGCTCATTGATTAGGAACAAGGTGGTGTGGGGCTTTCAGCACATGCAGAGTTTCTGGAAATCAGTGCAGAAAGGCAAAAGATTAAATGAGACACCGTGAGATAACAGGTTGAACATCCCAAATCAGAAATTCAGAATGCCCCCATATCTGACATTTTTTTGAGTGCCAACATGACACTCAAAAGAAAATGCTCATTGGAGCAGACTAGTCTGCAGATCTGGCTCTGTTGGACACTGGGACACGGGGATAACAAGGCTCGCCACTCCAGCCTCTTAAGACTAAGGCACTGTCGAATACCTCCTGAGCTGCAGACTGAATGGACCTAGTTATGAATTTTGAAGTCAGTCAATTTCTCTGTGCACCTGTGGTTCCCACATCATATGCAATTTATTCTTCCTCCCTGTTTGGTTCTAGAGCTCTTTTCTGTAGTGCATGAGATACTTAATTCTTCACAAAATATTCGTCTCCTGCCCTAACTGAAGTTTTCCTCCAAAGGATACCATTTTCCCTGGGGTCCTCTCAAGTGGTGACTGCTGATTTCTTCCATTTTACACCAAAAGGTTAAAAGGGGAATGAGCCCTGCCTTTTCTAGCTCCCTTTGTTACTTTCAGGCCATCATCCTTCCAGGAAAAGACCTTGTGATCCTCTGTCAAGGCTACTTCTCCTGTCTGGCATCTTTTTCCTTCCTACCTCACTCTTTCCCATTCTTTGAGGATTTGCACACCTGGCTTAAGTTTTTCATCTCATTCTAGTCATTCAAGTGATTTTCCACTTCTGTGAGTGCTGGGATTTTGGTCTGTTTATTTGTTGCTGTATTCTCAGATTCTCAGCTGGCACGTAAGAAGTGCCTAATTAATGTTTGTTAAATACATGAATGCTTTTAAGCGTCAAAGTAAATTTTTAAAACTCCTTACTGACCTCTGTCTCCAGAGCTTTCACAATCTATTCCCAAGATCAATCCTTGGACCTTATTTTTGCTTTAAACAAGGTCACCTCTGAACTTTTTCTGTGTAATATATGTTAATTATTGAAAATTTAGAAAGTTTTGCCCACCTGGGCAAAAACAAACAAACAAAAAACTAAGTCATCCAGCTACCTAGAGAGAAAGTAGATAAATAAATATATATTTTTAGCCCTTTTTTTATACACATGCATACATATTTTTACTTTTACCGGGGAATCATATTATGCATATCTTTAAAATCCAAGTATGGGGGTGTGTGTGTGTTTAACTTTAGGGTTTTTTATGAAATCTTTACATGTATAGTCATGTGCATGATAACTTTTTGGTCAATGATGGATGGTGGTCACATAAGATTATAATACTATATTTTTACTGTATCTTTTCATTACTTAGATATGTTTACATACACAAATACTGAACAATGTATTACAGTTGCCCACAACATTCAGTAGGTAGGTAGCCTAGAAGCAGTGGGTTGTATTGTGTATAGCACAGATGCACAGTAGGCCGCCCGTCTAGTTAGTGTGAGGTAGGAGCAGGGGGCTGTATTGTGTACAGCTCGGATGCACAGTAGGCCGTCCGTCTAGTTAGTGTGAGGTAGGAGCAGTGGGCTGTATTGTGTACAGCTCGGATGCACAGTAGGCCGTCCGTCTAGTTAGTGTGA
>CAUYON010159018.1:0-10048 GCA_963573935.1 Arctocebus calabarensis | reverse complement strand
CATGTAAACCTGAGCTGGCGGGTTCAAATCCAGCCTGGGCCCACCAACCAACAATGACGGCTGCAACCCAAACAAAAATAGCCAGGCATTGTGGCGGGCACCTGTAGTCCCAGCTACTTGGGAGGCAGAGGCAGGAGACTCACTTAAGCCCAGGAATTGGAGATTGCTGTGAGCTGTGGTGCCATGGCACTCTATCCAGGGCGACAGCTTGAGGCTCTGTCTCAAAAAAAAAAAAATCATTATTGAAGGCGCTGAAATCAGGCAGACACTGCAACTGGTGAGATTTGGGAATTCGTGGTCTTTTGCCTGAGGCACTCCCCAATCCACAAACACCCTAGATAGCCTCACCATACTTTACTAGCCTGAGGTATCAGAAGTTCAGGGCTGGCAGGACAGCCGAAAATTTAGAGAAACCTATGAGAGAAAGGCAGGAGGAATAAAGCCCAATCCATGCATATAAAACCCACTCTTTCACTGCTGAACTACAAAAATGTATAAGGGAGACTCCAGGGAACCCAGCAATAAATCAGTGGGACTGAGCAAGATTTCAGAGGCCCAATGTAAGAAAAAAGATGAGACTTTAGAAGTTAAGCCAAGCTATCTGCTAGAACAAAAATCACATTTCATACAGTACATCTTAGCAGGGTACAGGCGAAACTTACTAAATGCAGAATACAAATGTTTTCATATAATAACTAAGAAAATGCCATGGCTCAATGCCTGTGGCTCAACAGGCTAAAGCGCCAGCCACATACACCTGAGCCGGTGGGTTCAAATCCAGCCCGGGCCCGCCAAACAACAATGAGGCTGCAACCAAAAAATGGCCGGGCGTTGTGGCAGGCGCCTGTGGCCCCAGCTACTTGGGAGGCAGAGGCAAGAGGCTCGCTTGAGCCTAGGAATTGGAGGTTGCTGTGAGCTGTGATGCCACAGCACTCTATCCAGGGTGAAAGCTTGAGACTTTGTCTCAAAAAAAAAAATAATAAAATAAAATAAATAAGAAAATGCCATGAAGGCTATGTTAAACAGTTTGATGAAAATATTTCAGATTGTATATGAAACCAGCACATTGTATCCCATGATTGCACTAATGTAAACAGCTATGATTTAATTTAAAAAAAAAAAAAATCACATTTCAGAAGACTACAACAAAATCCAGAGTCTCTTCAAGGTATTAGTCATGTTGTCCAGTATCCAAGAGTATAAATCACTAGTTATTGGAAGAAAAAGGAAAATGTGACTCATATTCAACAGAAACGCTATCAACAGAAACCACCTCCAAGAAGACCTAGATACATGATGTAATTAGCAGACAAGGACTTAAAAGCAGTATAAATACATTTAAGGACTTAAGGAAAATAGACACATAATAAATAAAGGAGCATTTAGCAGAGAAAAGAACCAAATGGAAATCCTAAAGCTAAAAAAGTACAATTGAAACAAAATGTTCAGGCTCGGCACCTGTGGCTCAATGGGCTATGGCGCCAGCCACGTACACCTGAGCTGGCGGGTTTGAATCCAGCCCGGGCCGCCAAACAACAATGACGGCTGCAACCAAAAAATGGCCGGGCGTTGTGGCAGGCGCCTGTGGTCCCAGCTACTTGGGAGGCAGAGGCAAGAGACTCGCTTGAGCCCAGGAATTGGAGGTTGCTGTGAGCTGTGATGCCACGCCACTCTATCCAGGGTGACAGCTTGAGGCTCTGTCTCAAAAAAAAAAAGAAAAGAAACAAAATGTTCACTGGTCTGAATTAATACAAATTGGAAATAGCAGAATATTTACTAAACCTGAAATTAGAGCATTAGCAATTACCCAATCTGAAAAGCAAAGAGAGGCTCAGCACCCATAGCACAGTGGCTACACGCAGGCTACATGCACCAAGGTTGGCAGGTTCGAACCACGCCCAAGCCAGTTAAACAACAATGACAACTGTAACCAAAAATAGCTTGGCGTTGTGGTGGGTGCCTGTAGTCCCAGCTACTTGGGAGGCTGAGCAAAAGAACAGCTTAAGTCCAAGAGTTTGAGGTTGCTGTGAGCTGTGAGGCCACAGCACTCTACCAAGGGCAACATACTATGATTCTGTCTCAAAAAAAAAAAAAAAAAAACCCAGAAAAGAGAAAAAATATTGAGGAAAAATAAGCAGAGCCCTGGACATCTGTGGATTGGTAATCCATTATGTATATAATTTCAGTCCCAGAAGAAAAGGAAACACTGGGTCAAAAAATTTTTTTTGAATGATGGGTGAAAATGTTCCAAGTTTAGTGAAAGATATCAATCTACAGATCCAAAAAGCTCAACAAACTACAAGCAAGAAAACCATCTCTAGGCATATTATAGTCAAACTGCTGAAATGTGAAATGAAAAAAATGTGAAATGAAGTTTGAGAAAAATAACACATTACATACAGGATTAAAAAAAAACACCATTTAATAAAATGAAAAGGTTGGGCAGCACCTGTGGCTCAGTGAGTAGGATGCTGTCCCACAGACCAAGGGTGACAGGTTCAAATCCAGCCCTGGCCCAGCTGCAACAAAAAATAGCCAGGCATTGTGGCGGGTGCCTATAGTCCCAGATACTTTGGAGGCTAAGGCAAGAGAATCACCTAAGCTCCAAAGCTGGAGGTTGCTGTGAGCTGTGATGCAATGGCACACTACTGAGGGTGACAAAGTGAAAGTCTGTCTCTAAGAAAAAAAACAAAGAAAATGAACAGGCAAGAAAGACTGGGAGGGAATACTTACAAAACATGCATCTGACTTGTATACATGTTTAAAAACAAAACAAAGGGGCAGGGCCTGTGGCTTAAGGAGTAGGGCACTGGCCCCATATACTGGGGCTGGTGGGTTCAAACTCAACCTCAGCCAAAAACAAACAAACAAAATAAAAACTTGATAATGAAAAGAAATAAGTCACTTTTCAAAATATAAGCAAAAAAATTGAACAAATACTTCACAAAGGAAGATCTACAATGTTAAGTATGAAAAAAGTGCTCAGGGCGGCGCCTGTGGCTCAAAGGAGTAGGGCGCCAGCCCCATATGCGGAGGTGGCAGGTTCAAACCCAGCCCCGGCCAAAAACTGCAAAAAAAAAAAGCCTTCAATGTGTTCTTTACGATCAAAACATTTCTGAATGCATATGAATCGTGCCCTATGATTGCACCAATGTACAGAATTATGATTCAATAAAATTATAAAAAAAAAAAAGTGCTCAACATGTGTCATCAAGGAAATGTGAGTTGATACTACAGTAAGATGTCACTTCACACGTTCTAGAATGGCTAAAATTAAAAAGACTGACACGAGGGTGGGGAAGTGGCGCCTGTGGTTCAAAGAGTAGGGCGCCAGCCCCATATGCTGGAGGTGGTGGGTTCAAATCCGGCCCTGGCCAAAAACTTCAAAAAAATAAAAAATAAAAATAAATAAATAATTAATTAAAAAAACAAAATAAAAAGACTGACACTAAATAAATAACTAAAAAGACTGACATTACTGTAGAGCAACCAGAACTCTCACACATTGTTGGATGAAATACAAAATGGTACAACTCCTTTGGAAAAGGTTTAGCAGTAAGCACACACTGAGCCACTCCAGTCCTGGATATTTATCCAAGAGAAATAGAAACATGTCTACAAAAAGGCTTATAAACAAATGCCCATAGCCGCCTTTATTCACAACAGCCCAAACTGAAACAACCAAAGTTTACAAACAGAACAATGAGTAAACCAATTGTGATATATTCATACAATGGAATACTGCTCACAGAACTGAGTCAACTACTGATCCAGGCACAACACGTATGAATTTCACAGACAGTATGGGGAGTGAACGCAGTTGGACACACAGGAGTACATAATTCATGATTCTGTTTATCATGAATAAGTTTAAGGTAACACAAAACTAAGACAAAATCAGAATAGAGATCAGTAATAAAAAAATATGATGAAGCTGGGTGTGGCAGTTCACGTCTGTAATCTTAACACTCTGGGAAGCTGAGGCAGTGTTTTGCCTAAGCTCTGGATTTTGAGACCAGCCTAAGCAAAAGCAAGACCTCATCTTTACTAAAAATAGAAAAATTAACCAGGCGCTGTGGTGGGCACCTGTAGTCCTAGCTCCTGAGGAGACTGAGGCAAGAGGATCTTTGAGCCCAAGAGTCTGAAGCTGCTGTGACCTATGATGCCACGGCACTCTACTCAGGGTGACAGAGTGAGACCCTGTCTCTTTAAAAAAAAAAAAAAGATGATGGGTCAAACATGATTTTATAGACTTGATACAGAAAAGAAATAGAGGCTTTTTTCAAGCTTTTACGCAGAAAACTAGTACTTAAATGTGGGATTTCATACTTCCTAGAGATTAAATTTTACTTTTATAAAACATTTTCAAATAAACCTCCTAGACGGCAACAAATGTGTCTAACTTGATTTATTTTAGAGAGACCTCAACACAATTGAAACCTTCTTAAAAGTTTTAAGAGCAATGAAGTAGAAGCAGAAATATCGCCTGATGACAACCCAACTTCTTTAAAAGTGGTTCTAATTCCGCGTAAAAGAGTAAGAGAACAGATATGTCACAGAAGGACATAAAAGGTTTACAATGTAAAAACAATTTCAATAAAGATAAAAAATAAAGTAAATAAAGATTAAAATATAGGATTAATAATATTAAGGATATTATATAGCCAATACAATGTTAGACCTATGAGAACAGTGATATGTCACATAACAAGTGGGATACATTCTGAGAAATGCATTGTTGGGAGATTTCTTTTTTTTTTTTTTTTTTTTTGAGACAGAGCCTCAAGCTGTCACCCTGGGTAGAGTGTCGTGGCATTACAGCTCACAGCAACCTCCAATTCCTGGGCTCAAGCGAGTCTCCTGCCTCTGCCTCTCAAGTAGCTGGGACTACAGGTGCCCGCCACAACGCCCGGCTATTTTTGTTTGGGTTGCAGCTGTAATTGTTGGTTGGTGAGCCCAGGCTGGATTTGAACCCACCAGTTCAGGTTTACATGGCTGGCACCTTAGCCCACTGAGCCACAGGCGCCGAGCCGAGAGATTTCATCATTGAATGAACATCACAGAATACACAAACCTACTCTGTGATGTACATGTTGAATGAACATCACTTACACAAACCTAGATGGTATACAGTCTATGATACACCTAGATAATAAGGTACAACTTACTGCTCCTCGCCTATAAATCAATACAGCCTATTACTGTACTGAACACTGAAGACAACAATGGTAAGTATCTGTGCATATAACTGTATCGGTTTGGGGTTTTTTTTGAGAGGATCTCACTCTGTCACCCTGGGTAGAGTACTGTGGCATCACAGGTCACAGCAACCTCAAACTCTAGGGCTCAAGTGATCCTCTTGCCTTAGCCTCCCAAGTAGCTGAGACTACAGGCATCCACCATGATGCCAACCTAGTTTTCCTATTTTTAGTAGAGACATGGTCTCAATTTTGCTCAGGCTGGTCTTGAAATCCTGAGCTTAGACCATACACCTGCATTGGCCTCCAAGAGTGCTAGGCTTACAAGCGTGAGTCTCTGGGCCTGGCCTATTCATCTAACTATATCTAAATACAGAAAAGGGACAGTAAAAATATGGCACAAAAGATTAAAAGTAGGGTGTGGTACTGTGCACTTTTACTTGGGAGGCTGAGGCAAGAAAATCATGTTAAGCCCAGGAGTTCTAGGTTACAGTGAACTAGAATTGCACCACCACACACTCCAGCCTGAGCAATAGAGCAAGACCCTGCCTCAAGAAAACAAACAAACAAAAAAACCCCAAAGAAAAAGTACACCTCAGCCTGAACAACACAGGGAAACCCCATCTCTACAAAGGAATCACTGAGAAATTAACTGACATGCTAGCTCATGCCTGCAATCATAGCTACTTGGACAGCTGAGGCAGGAGGATCACTTGAGCCTAGAAGTTTAAGGTTGCAGTGGGCTATGTTTGAGCCACTGCACTCCAGCATGAGTACAGAGCAAGACCCTGTCTCTCTCTAAAAAAAAAAAAATAGGTGCACCTATATGGAGCATTTATCATAAATAGAGTTTGCATGGAAGTTACTCTGCATGAGTGAGTGAGTAGTGAGTGAATGTGAAGGCCTAGGATATTACTGTGCACTACTATAAACTTCCAAAAACACTATACACTTAAGGTGCACTACATTTATTAAGAGTATTAAGAGCTCAGTATTTCAAATTTGAGGTTTTATACTTTGATATTTATTTTTATTCTGGCTACAGTAACTTACCTATGCTAAATTTTCTTCTAAGATCAAACAGTTACTATATGGGGGGAAAGTTCCTAGTAATAAAAGAAATTTCAGCACGCATTACCTTGTCCTGAAGGATTTGCTGCCATCTTCCTATTCTGTTTCAATTATGTCCAGTGGCAACCAATCAGCACTTTATAATCACCTGTAAAAAACATATGTGTGTACACATAAAATGCACCATATTTTAATCACAAACTAAAAGATGTTAGAACAATTAGCTAAAATGTTTGCAGTTTCTTAATCTCTCTGAAACATACGTTTGAAAAGCAGACTTAAATCACAAATCTCAACTCTGCAAATGCCTCAAGCATTTAATTAGTGTGTTTATTCTTGCAAATGCTAACACTAACATTTAATGTTGCTCCATCTTTAATAAATATCACCAGGTTGTACTTCCAAATTCTACCAAAAATATTAACCAATTGATATATGATCAATATGAGCATATTAGAAAGAAACATGTTAGGCAGTCAACTACGGTGCCTCTCCACTCATTTAAAAAACATACCTGGAACTACTGTGTACACTGAAAGCTAAAAAGGAAAAGCGACAACTCTTAAAAAAAAAAAAGCTTACTTAATAAATGTGCTCTTTAAAAGGCGTGCACAGTGTCCAGGAGACAGAGACAAGGGACTACTGGAGTAATGAGGAATGGCTTTTAGGGAGTCCGGGAAAGGTACAAGAACTAGAAAGAGGCTTTTAAATAAAGGAGTCGTTAGGTGTCGCCAGCGGCTTAAGCACTGGGCTGGCAAAACCAGGTTAGGGCAGAAGGAACATAGGCCATCTTGTGAAAGGGAAGAGCAGCGCGGATGTGACAGGGCTTGGAGCGCGGTCCCTGAAGGTCCCTGCCCGCGAGCGCGTGGAGGATAGGCGAGGCCGGTGCTACGATCTATTCTAGAAGGAAGAAAGAAAGGGGGAGCGAGAAATGTTTGGTGGCAAGGTCTGCAGGGAGGCCGCTGCCTTGTAGCAATAAAGACGGCGGCTGCAGGTCAGCGGGAGCCACAGATTTGCATTCCCCGGCGCCGCGAGGCTGCCCTACTTACCTGGGAGCGGAGGGCGCTGGGGACTGCAGAGGTTCCGCGCGGCGGCTCGCGAGGGGGGCGCGACCACTCAGGGACGGGCGAAAGGAGAGCAGCGCGCGGCACTACAACCTTCCCGCCCCCCTCTGCGCTTCCGCCTTCTGATTGGCGTACGCTCGAGGGAGCGGAAGCCCCGCCTCTCACCAGGCCCCAAAGGCCGATGCTCACAGTGATTCGCACATTAACGGGCGCCCTAGTATAACGTCACTTCCTTTTTGAAAAGTGACAACCGAAGAGTCTCACGGGAGTTGCAGGCCGTAGCGTTCGGGGAGGGGCCCGGGTGTGGGATGGAACTTGGGGCGAGGTTCGAGGCGTGGCTGCTATGCAGGGGCGGGGCGGAGCGCCTCTGGGTCCCTAGCACCGAGGTTGGCTTTTGCGTTTGGGACACTGGCCGGTGTTGCAAGCGTGTGAACCCAGCTCTGTTGGAACTCAGAGTCTTCAGAGGCTGGGTTCGCTTTTATGCTTTAACAACCGGACGTTCACACTCACACATACACACAAATCCAAGGGTATCTTTGTGTCTACAGTTTACATAATTATACACAAGGAAAGCATAAAACGTGTAGACGTTTTTACTGCTGTGCAATAATCCACCTTTTTTAAGTGACTGCCACGTCTCAGAACACCAATACGCGAAAAGTGGGATCACCTGATGCCTGATCCCAGCACAATAGATTACACAAATACATTAAAAGGTAACCTTACATTGATGTGTGTTCAAATTGCAGTTTCTTAATCTCTTCAGAAAGATGCATTTGACAAGCACACAGATTTAAATCACAAGCTTCAGCCCTGCAAGAGCATCAAGCATTTAATTAAATAGAATGAATAATGAATTTGGACATATGTTTTTAATCGTTGTTTGCTCAAGGGTAAATATTTATGATGCACAATTTTGTTGTTCAGGGATCAATAACTAAAGTAATAATTTAAATATCAAGCATTTGGCTTGGCGCCTGTGGCTTAACAGGCTAAGGCGCCAGCCACGTAAACTTGAGCTGGCGGGTTTGAATCCAACACAGCCCGCCTAACAACAATGACGGCTGCAATCAAAAAATGGCCGGGCGTTGTGGCAGGCACCTGTAGTCCCAGCTACTTGGGAGGTAGAGGCAAGAGACTCGTTTGAGCCCAGGAATTGGAGGTTGCTGTGAGCTGTGATGCCATAGCACTCTATCCAGGGTGACAGCTTGAGGCTCTGTCTGAAAAAAATAATCATAAAATAAAATAAATATCAAGCATTTATTTACACTCTAGCAAGCAGTTAGAGTGCCTTCTATGGTGTCAGGCACTTGCTGGGCACCGGCTTGGGTCCTATCATTTTCTGATTCACACAAGATTCAGAAATGTTGTTACCCACTTCATGTCTAGTAGCAAAATGAGATTCAAAGAGAAAAGTCTGCCACATGCCCAAGTTCTTAAATTCCACGTATTTCCTCTGCTCTAGAGGAAGGAATTCCTCTGAGACCAGCGCTTGCTGACTACTTTAATCCAGATGTAAAGCCTAACACGTGCATTTTGATAAGCGGCTAGAAGCCCTTTTCAGTTAAGAGGACTTTTTGAGTCCTAGTGTGACTGAAAAGATTTCTGAGATTATATGACTGATAGTATGTCAGGAGATTTTTTTTGTTGTTTTGTTGTCTGGCAAGACAATATAGAATCTGTTTTATTTTGTTTTTTTTTTTTTTTTTGAGACAGAGCCTCAAGCTGTCACCCCGGACAGAGTGCCATGGCATCAAGCTCACAGCAACTTCTAATTCCTGGGCTCAAGGGAGTCTCCTGCCTCTGCCTCCCAAGTAGCTGGGACTACAGGTGCCCGCCACAATGCCCGGCCATTTTTTGGTTGCAGCTGTCATTGTTGCTTGGCAGCCCAGGCTGGATTCGAACCCTCCAGCTCAGGTGTACGTGGCTGGTGCGTTAGCCCGTAGAGCCACAAGCGCTGAGCCTGACAAAATAGAATCTGAACAAAGCTTTTTTTTTTTTTGAGACAGAGTCTCAGTACGTTGCCTTTGGTAGAGTGCTGTGGCATCACGGTTCACAGCAGCCCCTCAAACTCTTGGACTTAAGTCATCCTCTTGGCTCAGACTCCCAAGTAGCTGGGACTACAGGCACCCACCACAACGTCCAGCTATTGCTTTTGTTGCAGTTGTCATTGTTGTCTAGTGGGCCCCAGTGAGGTTCAAACCTGCCTGCCTCAGTGTATGTGGCCGATGCCCTAACCACTGAGACACGAGCGCCGATCCTGAACAAAACTTATTTAAGAAGAGAGGGTAAAAAAATGAGTTCTATCCCCAGAACAACATTTTGTAATTTGCCAGAGTGGGGGGAACATTATTAGGAGAAAGATAAATTTATTTATTTATTTATTTATTTTTTGAGACAGAGCCTCAAGCTGTCACCCTGGATAGAGTGCTGTGAAATCACAGCTCACAGCAACCTCCAATTCCTGGGCTCAAGCGAGTCTCCTGCCTCTGCCTCCCAAGTAGCTGGGACTAAAAGCGCCCGCCACAACGCCCCGGCCATTTTTTGGTTGCAGCCGTCATTGTTTGGCGGGCCGGGCTGGATTCGAACCCGCCAGCTCAGGTGTACATGGCTGGCGCCTTAGCCCGTTGAGCCACAGGCACTGAGCCGAGAAAGATAAATTTAACTTGCCACTAACTCTTTTGCCTTTACTTCATGGGTCTTAGCCCTTGAAAC
>CAUYON010159016.1:0-25209 GCA_963573935.1 Arctocebus calabarensis | reverse complement strand
TTTTTTTTTTTGTAAGACAGAATTTATTCACAGAAAAGAATACAGAAAACATTAAGGCTCCTGGTAGAGGGAGAGAATTCTAGTGGAGAGAGAGAAGCTCTCTCCATTTCTCTCCCAGTCTTTCCCCATCTCCTCCTTTAGGCCTTTAGTCTCAGGGTATATATATATAGGTGTATGGGTTCCCTGGCCAGGAAACGAATGAATACAGTCCCTTCCGGCAGGGGCAAGGTGAATGAATGTATCAATGAATGGATACAGTCCTTTCATGGAATTGAGGCCTAGGAAGTTCACAAGAAATTAGGCATAGGAGATGGGGGTTCCACATTTAGTCCTAAGTGTGAAGTGAAGGAGACACCAAGGCATAGGTGTCTCCTCAGCAGTTGTCAGAATAGTCACATTTGACACTGATTAGGGACATGTATCTTGACAACCCTTCCATCCTCCTATCTTACTGATCAGGCTGTACACTTTTCCAGCAGGGTGCTCCTAATCTAAGGCAGCCAGGCCTGCAAGCTTCGGGGAGCAATACCCGTGTCCTGTTATGGAGAGAAGATTACATTTGTGTAAGCAAATAGGCTCCAGCTCACTGCTGGCTCTGGAAACCCTGCCCAGAAGCTCATGTTTTCCTTTCTGCATCCCATTTCACCATCCAGTGTCCTTCTGTCTTCTAGACTGTTCCAAGGTATGGCATGAGCACCATCAAAGTTCCATGTCAAGTGTTACCCAACTCTCTGTATTACCGAAACACAAGCCAACATCATTCAGCACAGGCCACAGTGTCATGTTATTTTCCCCAATACCTTTCTCACTTAGTCCACTTGGGTTTAATCAGTGCTCTACTACCCAGGCTAATGGAAGGTAAGTAACTCAACCCAAATGTTCAGGGGTCCTAACATCTGTGAGGTGCATTACTTTTTATTCCCTTCCAGCACTCAACAGATTTCTCTTTATAATGAAATGTTAAGTAAAGGCTAAGATTAAATTTTTCAATTGAAATTGCATTAACCTTTAAATTCAAATGTTCATTCCTCTTTTTTTGCATCAAAGAAAACAACCGGAGAGCATCATCCTTGAAATAGATATTCCAAAAAGTGGAGACTACTTTTCCATATGGTAGAAACCTAACTGCTTACTTGGATGGAATTATAACATCAATTTTAAAGGCTTAGTCTTTTTGCCTTAGAATGATTTTCCTGCTAATGAGTATCCACCCCTGGGTACAAATTTCATTTGTGGTGGTAGATGGCTGTTTTTTTTGAGACAGTGTCTCATTCTGTTGCCCTGGGTAGAGTACAGTGGCATCATAGCTTATAGCAACCTCAAACTCTGAGGTTCAAGAGATCCTCTTGCCTCAGCCTCCTGAGTAGCTGGGATTGCAGTTGCCTGTCACAATGCCTGGCTAGCTTTTTAAGTAGAGTTGGGGTTTCACTCTTGCTTAGGCTGTTCTTGAACTCTTGAACTCAAGTGACCCACCCACAGCATACTCTCAGAGTGCCAGGATTCCAGGCGTGAGCCACTACGCCCAGCCAGTAGATAGCTGCTTTGGACCCCAGCCTCCTTGGGGTGGTTTCTCTGGTCACAAAGGGATGGGTACTATAGAATTAGTCCAACCTGCCTTGAAATTATTTCAAACAATTCTTACTGTCCTTGCATCTCAAGTATCAACATTTATTAGGTATTATCTCAAAGACCCTGGAACATCTCATATAGTAATCATAAAGTTGCATGTAAATTTCCTTCCAAATCTTTGCTTGCTTTTATTTTATTTTAGTTTTTTTTTTTTTTTTTTGAGACAGAGCCTCAAGCTGTCACCCTGGATAGAGTGCTGTGACATCACAGCTCACAGCAACTTCCAACTCTTGGGCTCAAGTGATTCTCCTGCCTTCGCCTCCCAAGTAGCTGGGACTACAGGCACCCGCCACAATGCCCAGCTATGTTTTTGGTTGCAGCCATCATTGTTTTTTGGTGGGCCCAGGCTGGATTCGAACCCACCAGCTCAGGTGTACGTGGCTGGCGCCTTAGCTGCTTGAGCCACAGGCGCCAAGCCATTATTTTAGTTTAGTTTTTTAAAATGTAGTAATACTCTTATCAGATATGGCTGCTGGAAAACCCTGAGCCAAGTATGCGTTTAGAAATTGTACAGGGCTTTACTATGTGCATTTTTCGGGAACAGCTTTTCCTACAGTCTTGTTTTATAATTTGTACCTCTTTTTATGTTTGCATGGATTTATTTCTCTCTCCTAAATTGTATTGCACATATTTTTCTAAGCCACAGTAAGTACTTTTGAGAATGATGTGGTGTAAATTATGTAGAATAAAGGTCCCACATAGCAGTGAGAGCCACAGGTGGAACACTTAGTCATCTGTTTGTCATACAGCTCCTGTGTAGGGAGCCAGCGGAGGAAGCTTATTTTTAAATATGGTAAAATCCATACATGAGACGCTGAGAGTCATGCTTTCCCATAAAACCCAGAGGCGATGGCGTCCTTACAAACACCAGGGTATGTATTTCTTCATATACTGGAAAGTGTGATCAGTCAATGAAATGAGCATTGTCTCTTATTGCTTGTACATGACAATTTGGGGGACAAAAAAACTGCCACTTTATGATGTGAAGTGCCTATCTGCAACAGTGCTTGAGAAAAAGCTCAGAGTCAGTGGCATTAAAGATATGACACTCAATATGGACACAGTCGGCAAGGATGGCGGCACTGTAATTCCTGTGAGGGGTATTGGCTTCTGCCAATACTCACAGCCCCCCTCCCCTTGTTGGGTATGTGTGCTTATGTTTTCTGAGCCGTGTCCACAACCTTCAGGGTGCATTGTTACGTTAATGTCCAGCCTTGTATAAAGTCCTTCTCCTTGGAGGAGCTGTTGAATCACATGTCCTTTGCTTTTCATGAGGAAGCTATGTTTGGCACTAAAAAAAAAGCAACAATTTCATGGTTTCTCCTAAAGGTGTAATTTTGTTTCACTCATTCATTTTATTTCCATGGTGGGGAGAGTAAAATTGTTTCCCCCTGAGGATCAGAGTCCATTTTTGGCCTTTCCGTGTGTGTGTTCGTGATTTCCCCCCATAGCCCCCCTAAGAAAAATGAAAGCACTCCAAGAAGAAAAAGAATGTATCTTATGACAAAGCTGGCTTTATCTTGATAAATACAGTGATCCAGGGATCAATGAACACAACCACTTAAGTCCTTTTGGGCAAATTGAATAATTCTTTGATTAAATCTGAGAAGTGGAAACATGTGAATTTATGTTTTGGGCTTTCTAATATCTTCTCCTCTCTTACCCGGATCTAAATTGCCTGAAATTAATGATGCAAATACCCAGGGGCAGAGGCAAGTTTTGTGAGACTGGAAGCTTATACAATTTAGGGAGCCCTCTTAAAGAAAGAAAATACAAAAATGTCTTACTTTTACAATTTTTTACAAAAACACATGACTGTGTGAGTGTACAAGTTCCCCTTGGGCCTTGGTAAGGCCCATGCAAGAGAGAGTTCCGAAGCTTTAATTTTATTGACTTCATGGCAAGTCCACTTCTGTGGGTCCTGTTATGGTAAACATCCACCCATACTATTCACACTTGAATTTGCTACTTGTGTGCGCAAGTTAAGACTATACAGAGACTAAATAGGAACATACAAATATAAATATAAGAACACAAGATTACACATTAAGTTTTAAACACAAAAGACACAGAAATATTTTTCTATGTCTGTTGAGCATCAACGTTTCTAAACATCATACCCAAGCACAATCCCCTCTTCTCCAGACTTTGAATTGTCTGTCTGCATTTAAATGTTCACTTTAAGCAAGAGGTTTAGTATTTTATCATTCAATCAGGCAAGCCGCCTCAAACACAGTTCTCTGAATGGGACTCATGCTGAGCAATCCCTATTCTAGAAGCCAGGTGTGACAGGTGGGAGGAAGGAAGGGGGCATGGTATGGGTTGTACAGTGTGCAGGGGAAGCCCATCACCAGTCGGCAGAACTTGACTGTTTTTTTATTTTCCCCCAGGGCAGTTCAGATACTGGTTTGGAGGTCTCCATTGAGGAGGGTCCTCTGGGTCTCCGTGGTCTCATTCAGCCGGGATTTGTCCTGCTTGCTGTCACTCCGTTCCCCATCCTCTGTGCCGCTCACCTTGACCAAGCAGAGGACGTTCTGGAAACTCTTCTTGAAGTTGTCAGACAAGAAGGCATATAGGATAGGGTTGGCACAGCTGTTGGCATAGGTGAGTACCACCACAAAGTCAAACATGCCTTTAAGGGCTGGGGTAGGATTGATGGCCACGGAGACAGAGGACACGTTGAATATGTAGAAGGGCAGCCAGCAGAAAATGAAGACGGCCACCACGATGGACACCATGCGCGTGACCTTTTTCTCAGACTTTTTCCTTTTGGAGGACCCCACTCGGATTCCAGAGGACTTCACCTTGATGATAATGAATAGGTAGCAAAGACAAATGATGGTGAGGGGCACCAGGAACCCCAGGATGAAAGCGTAAATAATGAACCCTGTGTACCATGCCCCAGATTCACCTGGCCAGTTGATGGTGCAGCTGCTTCTCCCCCATTGGTTGCTCCGAAGCCCGGCATATATCATGATTGGCAAGATGACCAAGAGAGAGACACCCCACACAGCCACGTTGACCATCTTGGCTGTCCGGGGTCTCCTCCACTTGGCTGACTTGATGGGGTGAACCACAGCCAGGTAGCGATCAATGCTCATGACCGTCAAACAGAAGATGCTGGTGAACTGATTGATGCCGTCTACAGTCATGACCACCCGGCAGATGGCCTTGCCAAAGGGCCAATGGACCAGGGCCACCTGCATAGCCAAGAAGGGCAGACCCAGCATAAAGAGCTCATCTGCAATGGCCAGGTTGAGGATGTAAATGTTGGTGATGGTCTTCATCTTGGCATAGCGGAGGATGACGTAAATGACAAGCGTGTTGCCACACAGCCCAACAATGCAGACCACAAAGTATATGAAGGTGAGGACTGCGTTGCTGGTCAGGTCATAGTAGGGCTCTGTCTGGTTTGAGCTGTTGGCTGCTGTCACCGAGCCATTGAAGTCCAGTGCGGAGGACAGCCACGTGTGGCTTCCGTTGAGTAGCTCATCTGCCACATCCATGACTGCTTTTTGGTCTTAGGCTAGTTCCAACCAGCCCAGAGATACTGTTCTCATTTTAATGGGCCCTGGAGGCCAAGGGTCCACTGTGACATCTGGAAGGAAAAAAGGAAGATTGGCCCATGAGTCGCAGACTACTGAGGTGCTCACTAGTTCTGCACATTCTGGTTTACCCTCTCAGACATATTCTTAAATTGAAAAATGCGATGTTTTCCCACATTGATGTTAAGCTCTAAAGTTGCGCAACAATGTGCAGACTTTTTCAGTTATTTTTCCAATAGCTCAAAGGGTATAGGGTTAAGACATCATCTTTGATGACGCACATGTAGGAGATGACTGTGGCTTCAAAGGAAACGTACTTTGACCTCTAAGAAGCCGACTGATCCAGACTGTAAAAAGGCAGAGCTTGAAGTTCTGCCCCTGACCTCCGAGGGGTCTGACACTGGCATTCCCTGTCTCTTCCCTGTGAGGAAATCTGTGCTGGCTTGCAGACTGCCTTGGATTTTTTCCATTCTGAAAAACCCATAATGGAAAAAGCCCAGACTTCAGAGGTGGAACAAACCCAGGCAAGCCATAGCTAAGCCCACAGGACCATGTGCCTGGTCCTTAATGGCTCCAACTCTCATTTTTTAAAATGGGGGTGTCATGATGGTTAAATGATGGAATGTATGTGGTAACACCCAGCACTCTGTTGGGCTCGTAAATGGAACCTTGTATTATTTTGTCCCCATTTCTTCCTCCCTTGTGTCATTATCTCTAATTTACTAAAATCTGCCTACATAGTGAATCGATTGATAATCTGCAATATTAAAAAGTCTGGCTTGATTTTATTTTCAAAATGTATGCTTTATTTTTTATTTCTTCCATTTTTGTTTTCTGATACTCAGTGCTTGACCATCCACGCCGAGGAGAGTCTTGTCCCCAAATCTCTGAATGGGATTTTGTTCCCAAGTGCTTCTAACACCTCAGAGAGTTTGCCTGCCACTCCCTAGTGAAGGACAAAACCAGGAACCAGGTGTGGGAAGCAAGCTCATTCATAGAGGTGAACAGAGGGTTCCCACCACTGATGGGTCATTCATACCCACTATTCTCTTTGGTCATCTCCATGATCCTGAGGTGGGGAAAATGGTCCCCATTTTAGAGATGTGGAAACCGAGGCTTAGAGAGTTTAAGAAACTCTCATTCCCTCATGCATAATGGGTGGAGCCGGGATGTGAACGCAGGCCACCTAGCCCTGTGTCTTCTGTACATCTTGCCCCATCACTTCTGCCGCTCAGTGGCCTGGAAACCTAGCAGCTGATTAACTGGGCTTTGGTTTGAAGCTACTGACTCCTGTGTTACCTACATGCTGAGAAAATAATTTTAACATTATTGGTTTGGCTTAAGATCTAAAACAATAGCTCACCACATAATCAAGTGATTTCTCTGTCGCTATCTAAAAAAACATCATGGGCCAAGGAGGTTTCTTTGTGCTGGCCAGGAATGAACAAGACATGGCTGGTGCCCTGTAGAAGGTAAGAATTTAGGAGGGGGCTCAGCACCTGTGGCTCAATGGGCTAAGGCACCAGCCACGTACATCTGAGCTGGCGGGTTCAAATCCAGCCCGGGCCGCCAAACAACGATGGCTGCAACCAAAAAATGGCCGGGCGTTGTGGCGGGCACCTGTAGTCCCAGCTACTTGGGAGGCAGAAGCAGGAGACTCGCTTGAGCCCGGGAATTGGAGGTTGCTGTGAGCTGTGATGCCACAGCACTCTACCCAGGGTGACAGCTTGAGACTCTGTCTCAAAAAAAAGAAGAATTTAGGAGGGGAGACGGGCAAGGAAGCCAACTCATCTATGGTGCAGACTGCACCAAAATGTGAACAGAGGACTTGGGAATGCCTTCCTTTCCTGGGGGGATTCAGAGGAGGCTTCAAAAGAGGACTTTTTGAGCTGGGTCCTGGGTGTATGAAGAGGGAAGCAAGAGCCAGGCAAAGAGGTCAACCCCGGAAGACGGGAGGTGGCTGAGGGGCGGCGTGTGCAGCAGAGTGGGAATATTCATTTGGCTGGTATGTTTTCCCTGAGCAGGGTCCCTTCCCTGGTTCCTGGGTGTAGATGAAAGGTGACTCCTTAATGTTAGAGAGACTACAGGCAAATGAAAGGAGACTTAGCCAGCAATAAGCACTTGAGGACCTTTGCCACCTTTGCCTCTGGTCCATTCTGTACTGCCAGGCGCTTGGCTTATCCTCTCTGTGCTAAATCCCCCTCCCCCCCACACACAACTGTCTGTAAAGTGAAGTCCGGACTGTGTGGCTGATCATTTTTCTCGAAGTAATTTGGGGCTCTGGCATTTCATGTCCACCAAGGATAACAAAGCATAAACTGGCAGCTGTTAACAAAAGAAGCTGTACAGAATCCATTTTTAGTGTATCCTTGGATTAACTTGGATTATTTCTGCTATCATTTCTAACCATCTTGTCAGGTGCTTTAATTCTACAGCTGTAGAATCCTATTGAAGCCGCCTGCAACTGGAGTTGACATTAATCATTTCTAGGGATTGACCGACCCCATATATGTAACACGAATAGTCACGCTCCAGTATCTGGGAAGGGCTGAGACCCTAGGGCTGCAGAAGGGTCTAGAGCGTTGGGGCTGGAGATGAGGGTGATGGGGGGAGGTGAGTGGGGAGTGTGGGAGGCAGTGCTGACTGTTCTCTCCAACCCTAACTTTGTCATTTTCCTCAGAGTCTCCCTGGCTGGCATGGAATTGCTTAGGACTGGGCAATAGATCAGAGCCTTGGTGAAGCTGGGTGGGGGTGGGGCCCGTGGAGAGCTGAGAGCCAGTCGTGAGTGGGGAAGGCTCCTCCAAGGAAGAGGAGCTTAAATCATGCAGAGGTTTATTTAACAAAGAAGTCAGCTACCTAAGTTCTCCAAGAGACTTCTGTTTCGTTTTTGTCCCAGAGTAAGTGGATTCCGATGCCAGGCAGTCAATACTACTTGTTCAATTGTGGTTAACTTAAATGTTGGATTGTGGTTAAATTAAATGTACAAGGAAGTTTGAATTTCTGCATTCCTTATTTTTCGAGCCCAAGAATTGTTAGATAGTGGAAATGACTGGGGGTTGATTTCCTACCAGGGGTGCAGGCTGTGCTGGAGAGACGAGTGAGAAGGGTCTCGGCACTCTCTCCCCTTACGCCGGGGGCTGCGGGTACCAGCCCAAGAAATGAGAGTTGGGATGAGGACCACGCTTCAGGAGTGGCCCTAAATCCTGCTCTGTTCCCTTTTCTCCTGTCTTCCCAGGATCTTTCCCCGGTTCATTTCCCAGTCCTGCTTCCCCGGGGCTTGCTGACACCCTGCTTGGCCTTTGGACTGCTGGAGCCCTGAGCCCTCGCGGGCAGGGTGACGAAAGGCTCGTGCGGGCCTCTGCTGCGGCGCTAGAGCGCCCGGGAGAGGCCACAGGCGGCGGCGGCCTAAGAGGATGCGGGTAAAGCGGGGGCGAGTCTCAGGACCGCCAAGTCGGTGCTCCCGGCTGGCACAGAACGTCCTCCTCCTGGCCATCCAACTCACAGACCACCAGAGCAAGGGTTTCCTGGAGGATTCCACGCCATGTCCAGGAAGAAGAGGGGAGGGGAGACTGAAGACCGTAGCGCCAGCACGCCCGGTCTCTAAAGGCACAGGGGCCCGAGGCGCTGGGGACAGCTGGGAGCGGACCACAGTCACTTGGGGACTTGGCTGGCCACTCCGGGCACAGGCTATTCAGCGGTTCGGTCTCTCCAAACCTAGACAAACTGTCCTCTCTACGCTGGGTCGCAGGGTTAGTGGGGAGGCCCCTAGACTGTTTGAGACTCCCAGGAGAGGACTCCCACTTTCCTCCGCTCCAGCCAGCCGCCAGCTCGGATCTGCAGGAGCCTTACGCAGGAGCCCCGGGGCATCTACCACATCCCCTTGCCCGCCTCCCTCTCCTCTCCCCAGGTCTCTTTTGCAGGCAGCTGGGAGAGAAGTTGTCTCCGTCTCAGCTACCACCTGGACACTCTGGTTTAAAAGCGCACGCCACCCACAGGGCGTGAGTCTGTGCAGACACATCGGTTCCAACACACTCCCGCAGCCCCCGACTCACGCTGATACATCAGCTGTCATTCATTTCTACTACAGTCACCCCCTGTAAGGCTCAAGGACCGAGAAGCATGCCCTGGGACCTACACCCGGGCACGCCGATGGGCACGCCACCGTCAGCGCAGTTGCACACAGGTGCGAGTCTCTGTCCCGCCATCCGTCTGTCCCTGTGACTGTCGGTCACACACAAGCACACACACACACCCCTCACCTTAGCTTTTTCGCTGCAATCTGCCAGCCCTGCTCGCCGGCACCCAGCAGCTGTCTCCGACCCAGATGGGCGCTGGGGCGCACAGCAGCAGTTTGGCTGTCGCCTGGTGCTGGGCGTTCGGGGCTCCCCGTTCCTCTGCTGGGTTTTGCCGGCTGCTGCCAGCCCCTCGCCCACAGAGCCCCGGCGCTGAGCCACCAGATAAGGACTCCGGGCGCGAGTGGCCTTGCGAACGTGTGCGCGCAGGTGGCTGCGCTGCTTGGACTGGCCCAGCCCCGCCCGGGCCCCTCCGCACATTCCCCACGCCCCCCTCCAGTTACGTCATCGCAGCTCCGCTCAGCCCGCCGGGTTCTGCGGGAAGACCTGGGTGAGAAGGGTGGAGAATCAGGCCGGTGGCTATCGCAGAGCTCTAAGGTCCCCCTTGGGGGAGAGAGCGGGCCCGCATGCGGGGGCGTGAAAGTTTAAGCGATTTTGGTCGCCCCAAGACTCAAGGCGAGGACAGGCACTGCTTTCCTCCGATTTCACAGAATCGATTTCGTTTCACCAGCATATTCCAGGTAGCCGGATTGGCGGCTTGGGGACCTGTGCTATTTCTTAGCCAGACAAGTTTGCAAAGCTGTGTTTATCCTGGGCCAGCCCGGAGCGCAGGGCCAGGGTAAGGATAGGGAGAAAAAGGGCTTACGGGGACAGCAGTTCTCCATGCCAAAGCCAGCATGATGTACAATCGTGCAGCTGGGTCCAAACATTCAGTTCAAAGAGCCATCAGGCGCTCAGTGGGGATCGACTGGTCTCAACTGTCCCCAACTGGCCCAGCGTCCCACAGCTTGGAGGCGCAGTAGCCGTACAGCCAGTCCCCTTGCTGTAGCCACATCAGTCAGCACCTGCTGGTGTGACCCAGCACGGCTCTCCTCCTCCGTGCTGTGAGGGAGCAAAGGGGAACAGGCAAGAGGTGGGAGTTATATTGCATCCATTTGCAGCTATTTATTTTTTGACTGTGATGATTCAGCCCCTGTTCCAGTAGTTTAATAAGTCATAATCAATCTTACAGTCCCACTTTGCTCACCAGCTTGCAAATTCATTCTCCCCCCCCCCCACAGTATAGTTTTAGAGGATGTGAAACCAGAAAGCAAACCTCCAACTAGCTTCTCCGTGGGCTGAGCTGCCTCTATTATCTGTTTCCAATTTGCCAGTAAAAAGTGAAAGTCCAGAAGCTGTTTAGCAAGTGGGGGGAGCCCTAGAGACGGGTGGGTGACATGGGAAAGGAACTGCCAGGTTCCTTGTATCTGTGTAAAGCTGCATCTTGTGCTATGCCCTGTTAGGATGAAAGTTGGCAGTTTCTACCTGTTTGTAACATCTTGGTCATGTCATCTGGAGCTCAGGGGCTGAGATGGAAATTGAGCTGGCGTTGGCCTTAAGTCCCAGCGATCAGAGAGCTAGCTCTCCTTGACGCTAGTGCAGGGGGAATAGAGGGGCTGGCGTGGGTAGCTCCCTAGGAGGGGGCGTGTCCCTGGGCCCCATTTTCAGGAAGAGGAAGAGGTAGAGAGGGAAGTAGTGGTAGGTACCAGGAGGGCATCGCTGGAATTGTGCTGAGGGAAAGCTGGGTCCTCTGGCCAGCTACAGTTGCTACAATATCTGTTGCCACATGGGAATGCAGATATCTATTTTTTTTTTTCTTTTCTGAGACAGAGCCTCAAGCTGTCACCCTGGATAGAGTGCTGTGGCATCACAGCTCACAGCAACCTCCAACTCCTGGGCTTAATCGATTCTCTTGCCTCCCAAGTAGCAGGGACTACAGGTGCCTGCCACAACGCCGGGCTGGTTGTAGTTGTCATTGTTGTTTTAGCTGACCCGGGCTGGATTCGAACCTGCCAACTCTAGTGTATGTGGCTGGCGCCGTAGCCGCTTGAGCTATAGGCACCAAGCCGAGTACAGATATCTTTTTGAAATACTTAATTCCCTTCGTTTGGTATCTATTTAGCAGTGAGATTGCTGGATCACATGGCACTTGTATTTTTAGATTTTTGAGGAGCTTCCATACTGTCCTCCATAGTGTTTGTGCTAATTTACATGACTTTTATCAGTTTTAAAATTGTTTATGAAAAAAAAATTATTTCTGATTTTATGGGATATGATCACTGTAAATACTAAGTACTTATACAATTTCTACTTTTTATTGTTATTCTTAGGCCTTTTTTTTTTTTTTTGGTGACCAAGGACATGCCAATCCTTGTTAATATTCTGCAAATATATGAAATAAATGATTATTCTCTTTAAAAGTATAAATAAATAAAAAATAAAACCAATGGCTGGTTTCTAGGGAAAGAGGGGGAAATTCTCAAATTCCTCAAATTCTTTTCCCACTTCGCCCTCAAATTCCTTTCCCTGATGCCATGTTATCTTTTAAAATTTCCCCCAACTGTTGATGCCAAATCCATGTATCATCTTAAAAATTAACCAGTTTTCTAACCCATACAAAAAATGAGCCACTGGCTATCGTTACCTTCCCTCCCCCATAGGTGACCCCAGTGGGTCAGAGCATGGTGTTTTGATTTGGATTTTGGTTTTAAGAGTGAGTACTCGCAGCAAAAACAGATTCCTTCTAGAGGATCAGCTGAATAAACAGCTCTCTTCCAGGCAGCGTTAGTAAACTCTGAATGCTCTTTAACATAGATGACAACATACAGTGAAACCCCCCCTAGATGCCCATTCCTTTTGAAGTCTTGCCCTCCACATCAGAGTGGGTAGATTTCCCAGCCTGGAAAAATCACTGGCCATATCCCTGTTAGACACACCTATCTCTGCCACAGTTGGCTGAATGGCATCTGAACAACATTGACCCTGACAGCAGAAATGTGTAATCTAAGAAATAATTGTTGATTTTGTCCGGATAATGTATGCCTCCCTCCATCTTCGAAAACCTCCAAAGAGCTGTTCGACTTCGCTGCTGCCTGGACTCAGCAGCTGCCCTCCAGTTCCTATTCACTGTTTGAGTCTTTATGGTGGTTCTCTTGATGTTCTTCTCCATTTGCTCCATGAAGTCTCATCTCCTTCCTCTGCAGGTTGGTTAGTAACTAAGTAACAAAACCTTGAGCCAGGAAAATAGAGGGGTTTGGGAGGAGACAACCTCCCTACCGGCCTGTTTGATATCTTCGAAGTAATTAAATAACACCCTTCCCTCTTTCAGCACTTTATCAGACAGATAATAGAGGGCAGGAAATTAAGAACAGGAGCAGGACAAAGGGCCAGACCGGTGCCCAGCCCCTAACGTGGGGAAGTATTGCTCATTTCACTCTAGCTGGAGAAGTTCATGGCTAGGAGCTCCGCTGGGAAGACACTGAACTTCCAAGTAGGTCATTATGTCTCTTAGCGGCTTAATAAATTAAATGGGGAAAATTGTAACTCTGCAATCAATTTAGTGGAAGTAAGTATCGCAATGAAGCCTAGAGGAAAGTAAGAGAGCCCTGGGAGGAAAGTTGGACCTGGCTGGGAGTGTTCGATGCCAATCCAAGCATCCATTGTGGTCTTTCTTGTCTCCGTGAGAATGCTGAGGATGAGGTTTGCCATTTCTAAGATGGGGAGAGGGCAGCACTCATGCTGTAGAGGGAGAAAAGACCCTTGGCATGATGATCGTGCTACCTGGGCTTCCTGGGATACGCCAGTTGTCAGCTGTCCTGTCCTTTGCCCTCCACAAACCAACTGCATTTTACCAATATCGAAAGGTCAGCCTCCACATTCAGTCTCCGAGGCTGCTTTTTGTTACCTGATGGCATGTACCAGCCTTTCTGACATTTTGGGTCTTGATGCTGAGTTTGGGAAATAGGGAATGCTGCCACCATGTCTCTGTTTTAAAATGCGGCCATTTGGCATAATGGGTTCAAATAGTCTCTTCAAATACCCGAGGGAGGGATTAACGTTGAGGACCTGTCTTCCTTTCCCTCTCTCCAGCCCCTTGATGGTTATTAGTCTGGCTCTTCTTTGTTCTCCATTTGCATCCTCGATCCACAGGGAATACATTGGTTAAGTGGGTGGGCAGCCTTTTGGAACCCCTGAGTAAGTCTAGAATCTAGAAGATACCACTATCTAGATATCATTCTCCTTTCCCCTTTCTCTTCCTTGCCCCCTTTTGGCAGAAATGCGCATATAGAATCCTGGAGCTAGAAGGGACCTTAGAAATATTTGCGATTACAGCTCACATCCCATCATCATCCAGGTAAAGGCACCAGGCTCAGAGAGGCTGCGGCCACCCAGTTACGGGAGCGGCAAGGTCCAGAGTCAAATCAGCTCTTCTGAATCGCAGGCTCATGCCCCTTCCACAGGGACCCCACTCACATGGAGTGTGACAGCTGGAGGAGAGAAGCTCCCTGCTCCCCCATTAGTTCTTCTCTGGCACCAGTACAATCTATTAATCTCCCTCATTTGTGAATGAAGCAACCAAGGCACAGAAGGGTTAAGTATCCTGCGCAAGGCCACACAGGTTAACTGTGACAGAGCTTAACTGCTCTGCCCTCCTGAGCAACACTCATTTGGAGACTGTTCGCTTCCTTTCTCCAACCACTCTTAGAAGCTGATTATAATGAGGGAGGGACTATTCCTTTCCTCAATGAAGAGTCTTAATTGTTTCAAGCTCTTCTCTCTGCCTGTATTCTCCCAAATTTGGGATGTCTTTGTTGATAAATTATGGATTATTTCCAAGTTTTCTGAGGCCCTGGTATCTAGTCCTCATAAGACCCCCTCTCCTCCCTGTTCCAGACTGACCTGGGTGACAAAAGATACCTGGTGCCTTCCTGCTAAGTGAGCCCCACCTCCTTAAGCTGAATGCCCAGTTAGCCTGCTCTGCAGCTGGCCTCGTCTGGCGAAAGGCAAGCTGCCTCTAGGGAGTTGGAGACCCACAGCACAGAAGGAACCCTGCCCCCCCAAACCCAACCCAGCACCTATGTGAGGCCTTGGCAGCCAGGCTGCACAGGAGAGTCACCTGGAGGATTTTAAAAACTCAAGATGCCCTGACTTCCTCCTTGGCAATTCTGATTTAATAGACCTGGGATAGGTCCCAGATAATTCTTTTGAGCTCCCCAGTTGACTTTAATGTGAGCCTCAGCTGAGAAACTCTGAGAGATAAACCTTATTTTGGAGGTCATGGAACCTTGGATCAAGGTGAAGAGCCTGTCTTGGGTCAGTCCACAAGTGGCTCAGGTCTTTTCTCCTGCAAGGCTGCAATGGACTCACACCTCACTCCATCAGCCTGGGACTCTGGGAGTCCTGTTACGGGGCAGAGGGAGCATTGAGCAGGGTTTGGAGGCTGCTGGCAGAGGCTCAGTGGTTGGAAGCCTCTGTTTCACTAGAGGTGCAACCATTGTTTCTCCTTTCATAAGGAAACCCCCTCTGAGTAGCAAACACCCTTCATCTAGTGAGATATCACAGTGGGCATTTTAGTTCCCATTGGCAAGTGCCAAATGCAAGGTGCACTGTCTCTTATGGAATGGGTATTTCAGAGCTTATAAGAGGGGCAGTGACTTTACAAATGGGCCAGGACAAGTAAATGGGTCTCAGTGGTTTTGTCTGTATTTAGAGCAATGAAGGTCAGAGCCAGATTTAACCACTGCCAAGTTACAGAATGACCATACTGTCGTGTTCCCTCCTGGAGTCCATGTGTCACCAGCAGCTGGGGACCCTGGAGAGGAGCCCGACCCCAGCCTGTCCTCTCTCTGAGGATAGCACCTCATTACCCGGGATATTCTCTTTGTCCTTTCCTACCTGTGCTACCTCATTAATAGGATAGAGGATAGAATATTTGCATCCTCACAAGGCTTTGGGGACCACAGACCCACAGGAAGGATCTCCAAGTGGAGACGCCAGCTGATGTCGGCAGGGGTGGGGGGGTGGTCTGTGCACGGAGCAGCATCTCATCTGTGATCACAGAACTCATATCTCTCTCTCAGAGTTAGGGATTTCTGCTGCTGAAAGTTTTTGGACTTAGTCCAGTAACTGCTCTTGATATATATTAATATTTAAGTCCTATTTCCAAAGAGGCTGCAGTTCCTCAGCCAGCCCCAGGGTGGGGCTAGCGCTCAGAACTCACCACCCAGGTGGCCCTGACAGCCTGCACCAGGCCTTGTAGGATGGGGCCCAAAGTCCATCCTCTTCTTCCCTCCCCTTCCTGTCCTCCTGCCCACCTGGAAATGGGATGCGGCCCTGATAGAATCAGAATGATGGCAGAGCCTTGGGACTCAGATTCTCATGTTTTACTATTTCCCTTCCCATAGTGGTTTTTCCTTGTCTGGCATTACTGACAAGACAATCTTCCTATCTGAGAGCCTAGTGGCCTTCTTGGGAGGAAGGCAGCTGCAGCTTCTTGCAACTCTGGGCAGGATGAGATTGCTAGAGGGCTAGGTGAGGCAAGGCATTGAGGCAGGTGCAAATTCTGCAAAGGGAGTTGGAGCCCTTTGTTACAGCCAAGCAGATTTGGATAAGGGTGCATGCTAAAGGCTCAAATGAGGCATTTGCTGAGTGCTACAAAAGTTTCCGCTAGGCAGAAATGATGGATCTTCCTTCCTTGAGGTAGGAGGCGACTCCACGGAGACCCGTGGGTGTTGGCTCAGATTTCAGTTTCAGGGCCAGGAGGGCTTTGTTCAGCCAGGTGAGACCCTTGTGATGGGACCTGGCCACTTTCCAAAAGTGAGCATTCATTGGTGGCTGCTGCTTCTCCCTTGTTGGGGAGCTACCGTCCTGTTGGCTTTGTTTGCTGGTCTGGCTGCCAGGCCCCAAGCTTCATGTGTCCTCCCAAGGTCCCAGACCAGATGGCCAGACTGGGGAGGGGCGTGGGAGGTTCCCCCAGCCCCCAAGTCATTCATGTGTCCCCTCTTGCCACCATAGCTCCCAAATGGCAGCTCCTCCTCCCCCTTCTCTCCCACCTCACTCTTCAGCAGCCAGATCTGACAGATTGTCCTCGTGGCCGCTGCCAAAAACTAATTTCTCTGTGCCACTTCAGACACTCAATCTTTCTCTCTGGCAAGACCCTTTTATTTGAGGTTATGAAGCATGACAATTCCTAGGCGTTGTTTCTAGCCTGCTAGAACATTGAACTCTTTTGAATAATTTGACTCAAGGCTTAGGAGTTATCTTTCCTTTTCGTAGAGGTGGGTACGAGTGTCCTAGGATCCTAACATGACCCAACAGAGCAGGTGACAGGAGAGGTGAGGCTTGGCCTCACAGTGTGACACTGGAGGACTCCTCAGTGCTCCCTCAATAATAAGCTCATGTAACAGAACCAAAACTATCTTTTCTACCACCTTCTCTGTACACACAGCACATTAAAACAACTTACCAGAATATGATTGGTTCTAAAAATCTCTTCCCCCATGGCCATTTCCCCCCAAACGAAAGACTTGGCACCATTTATTCTAAACATTGTGATTTCAGTTCCAAAGTGAAGTTTCAAAGATCAGGTCCAGAAATGATCTGGCAATGGCAATGCCGAATGCATATTTAATTTTCCAAGATTAGCACTTTTTAGTGTTGTTAGACTGGTAGGCTATTTAGAAATAGTCAGTACTCATTTGGGGCATTTCTGATGTGATGGACACAAATTAATCAAAAGCATAAAACAGGCCACTGACAATATGATCATGACTCTGAAGAGTCTATCTGGCCATGATTCTCCTACACAGGTGCATATAATTCTGTTCAGCCATCCATTCAAAAATCAAAACAATGTATAGGAGTAAAAGGGAGAAATACAGCATAGTTGGCTAAGCCCTGCAGTCATACTTCTGTGTGTTCCCAGGGCAAGGAAATTCAGTGTTCAAAAGCATGCAGGGTAATAACTGCCTTAGATGTGCCTTGCCTCTGTGGACTGTTCATAAATCCAGAGTTTTTTTCATGGTCTCTTATATCCTATTCAGGAGAGAGGCTGTAAAGAGGGTTGTCATGTTTAAAACTGCTTTTATCCCTGTTTTTGGTATCTTGCCACAACACTGGCAGTTCATCAAAAAGCAATTAGTGGTGCATGACTTAATGAACATTTGATGCATTTCTTCAGTGGGGTGAGAGGGAGGCCAGTTCTGTAGCTCCGAGTAGACAGACTCTGCCTTGTGGGTTTGAATTACTCATCCTGGTTAATTTCTTTTAGAATTCTATCCTTCTCTATACTTTGAGGGCCAGATAATAAAACACATGCTGATCTTCAGTATCAGCTGGTAGAAGGGTATGTTGGACTTATAAAATAATTTTATTTTAGATTTGTCTTTATTTTTTATGAAGTTTTGTACATACGTGGCTAAAAAGTCAAAGAATGGGGTTAGGCCTCTAATGAAATGTAGCAGAATCTTGCTCCTTCCTTCTCCATTTCTGATACAAACACTTTCAATTCTTTTTGCTGTTTCTTCCATAGCATTTCTTAATTGAATGGTGTGCTTTACAAATGGTGTGCTTGAACGGCTACTTTTTGAATTTTTCATTTTAGATTCCATTGATTTCTTACTAGGAAAGATCCCCAGCTCACCACTTACACAATGAGCCTTCCTACTTCCTTCCCTGCCAATGTAGTTCCCATCCTTTCTGTCAAATCAGTGGTCAATGTTTGCATTATTATAACTATGTCAATAGTATTTAAGGCTGAGCCAAGCACTGTTCTCTGCTGGCCTCTTTTTTTCTTATAGAGCTTTCTGTTTTCCCTGGAGTTAATGATTATCTCTTTGGAAAAAAAAAAAGACAAACTTTACTTTTTGCTTGCTTTTCTATGTACCTATTAATGATTCATCCCCAAATTCTGACAGTCGAAAATCTCTAAATTTATTTATTATCTTGGTTTCATTTTGGCTTGGAGGCATCATTCCTGGATCCTGTTACCCTTCTCCTGCTCAGACTGGACCACTTGACCTTGAAGTCTGCTGCACAGCTCCCATCTCGGGACTTCTCTTCGTCACTGTCCTGAGGGTTTTCTCTCCTGCTTCCCACTCTTAGCCTTGTTCCCCCTCTCTCTTGCCCTGTATCCGGCTCACTTTTTAGTTTGGAGGAGCAGCACTTCCAAGAGCTTCTTGAGAAAGGGAACATGGTAGCCGGGCTCCGAGCGTATCTCCCAGGGCTCTCTCCTGCACAGCACCCCCCACCCCATATTGCCAGGATCAGTCTGTGTGAGCAGTAGGCCACGATGGCAGTGATGGCATGTCACCACAGGGATTCAAGTATAAAAGACACTGTACCTTTTATCTTAGAGGCACTCTCTAGCTTGGTCTCTCCTATCTGTGGAAAGCCAATTGCCATGTTAGGAGCAGTCCTACACGGTGAGAGGCTGATGCCTCCAGCCAACAGCCCAGGGCATGAACTTGGGAATGGACCTTCCAGCCTCAGTTAAGGCTCAGGTACCTACAGGTTTGGCTGACTCCTTCATTGCTCCCTCATGAGAACCCCCTCAACCCCAGAACCACCCAGCAAAGGCACTCCCACATTCTTCACTCAAGGAAAATATGAGATAATAAATGTTCATTTTTTTAAAGCCACAAATATTTGGGGTGACTTGATTTATAGCACTGGATATGACACCATACTTATGTAGAAATGGTTTTATTATCCTCTCACTTTTTAGTTTTTCTTTTTTTAAATTTTTATTTATTTATTTATCTTAGAGACAGGGTTTCCCTCTATGGCCCAGGTTAGAGTATAGTAGCACAATTACAGCTCACTACAACCTCCAACTCATGGGCTCAAGTGATCTTCCTATTTCAGCCTCCCAAGCAGCTGGGCCTGCAGGTGCCCACCACCACACTCAGCTAATTTTTCTGTTTTCAGTAGAGATGGAGTCTCCCTTTCGATCAGGCTGGTTTCAAACTCCTGAGCTCAAGCAATCCTCCTACCTCAAACTCCCAGAGTATTAGGATTACATGCTGCCTAGTTTAACTTTTGAAAAAAAAAAATTTTTTTTTTTTTGAGACAGAGTCTCACTTTATCGCCCTGAGTAGAGTGCCATGACATCGCAGCTCACAGCAACCTCCAGCTCCCGAGCTTAGGCAATTCTCTTGCTTCAGCCTCCTGAGCAGCTGGGATTACAGGCTCCCGCCACCACTCCTGGCTACATTTTTGTTGCAGTTTGGCCGGGGCCGGGCTTGAACCCACCACCCTCGGTATATGGGGGCGCCGCCCTGAAAAATTTTTTATAGTGATGAAATTTTGCTATGTTGCCCAGACTGGTCTTGAAGGCCTGGCTTCAGGGAATTCTCTTGCTTTCAAGCAATCCTCCTGCCTCAGCCTCCCAAAGTGCTGAGATTTCAGGTATAAGGGGTCTTGATTAATTATATTGAAGAACAAAACACTAAGATGGCTGTTGGAAGCTATTTGCACGCAGGTGAGTTCACTGTGGGATTGTCAGGTGGAGAGCAGATCACTTGATTGGAGACCCTCCCTAATCTCTTGATTGTTTCCACTGGTCCGTCAACTTTCCCAGAATTCCCCATTCTGGAGCCTGGGGTTTTATAAGCCTGGCCGCCATGTTATCAGAGCCGTGGAGGAGAAGATGGTTTCGGGTTTATGTAATCTTCCTATTTTCAGTATTGTACCATAGCCCATCCTCCCGTGGACATCAGACCCACAAGTCCAAAGCCTGACTGTTTCTGCTACATCACAGGGTAAACCTCATCTCCTGTTTTGTTTTATTCTGGGGTTCGGGAGGCTTCACAGTGTGAGGGGGGTGGATCTAAGGATCTAACCGTTTGTTAGAAAGGCATTCAGCCATCCTCTTCTTTCCAGCCCGACGTGGGAGCTTCCAATTCCTGGATCCTTTTGGAGTTCTGCAGGCTGGCTGGCTTTCTACTTGGCCATCTTCTTGGGCCGTTTTCCAACTTCAAAATTTTGCCAGCATTTTCTTGTTTATGTTGTCATTTCTTCTGTCATTCTCCTTAAAATGTTTGCTTTAAAAAATTTCTTTACTTCATTTTAGAGCCATTTACAAGGAAGAGGAGAAACTACATGTGTTTAATCTGCCATATTTAACCAGATCACGGCCACGTGGGACTTTGTTTTGTTTGTTTGTGCATGTGAGTGCTTTCAGTTTTAGCTTAATTGTTTTTAATCAGCTAAGCATTATGGACTTGGTTGGCTCTGGACTTATTGACTTGCTTAGCTAAGTGTTATCAAGTCTAGATCAGCTCACTATTTGCGCTCCACCCGAGGGGGACGTGGGGCCTACTGTGGAACTCACATTTGTTAATCTGGTAGTGGGAGGATTGGTGGCCACTGAATGGTCCCACGCAGAGTGGAATTGCTACAGTCTTTTCATTCAGGATTGACTTACCTTCTGCTGAACATAATCCTTTTCTGGGAATTGGGACTACAACTGGAAAAATGGCCTATCTCTTCCTGGAGAGGTGAGACAGGTGATTTCTCTCCATTTAGGGCACCTACAGTTGGCTGATGGTTGTTAGTCTTTCTTCACCAAACAATGTAACTGACCACTTGTTACTTCTTGAAACTCTTTCTTGAACCTTCCTTCTAGATTGCACCTTCTCCTGCTTTCTGCGCCTGCCTCATCTGTCTGCTGAGCACCAGCTTTGTGTCAGTCCTGCTGAAAGAAGGCAGAAATGCTCCCATCACTACACAGACACATGGGCTGCCGTGGGAGCACAGAGGAAGGGCCTCAAACCCAGCTTTGGGCTGGAGGTGGAGGAGATAATTAGGATGTCATGGTCAGGGTGACCTGAGCTGAGACTAGAAGAATTAGGAGAAAGTTTTAGAGGAGAGAAAGAATGAAAAAGTGTTCTGAGTAAAGGACGCAACGTTTATAGACTCTGAGAAGCAAAGAGGTGCCTGGTGCCTGGGAAAAAGTCCTTGTGACTGGGCCAACAGGGCTAAGGGGGGCAGATAGTGAGAGCAGAGTCTAAAGAAGTGTCACCCCCATGCTAGCAGTTTGTATTTTATGCTGAAAGATTGCCAGGGGGATTCTGAGGATTTTAGCAGAAGTGTGAAGTGTTCAATTTCTTTCTTGGAGATGACTGGCCTGAGTATGGAAGAGTGGATTAAAGGTGGTCAATGCCAGTTGGAGGACGGAGGGGACCAAGTTCAAAGGCTGTTGGAGTCATGAAGGAGAAAGCCGGTGAGGGTTTGATGTATAGACAAATGGTGAGACAAAGGCCATCGATGAGAGCCTTAAGAGGGAAGAATCTGGAGACTTAGTGGCTCATTGGATTTAGGGGAGGAGGGAGCGGGGGTGCAGGGGGGATGCGGGCTTCTGGATTCTGGCTCCAGTGACTGGGTGGGGGTGGTACTGCTCCCCAGAAGAGGTAGACAGTAAAGCAAAGAGCACACTGTGGCAGAGAGGGTGAGTTCTGTGGATTCTGCTGAAATTGAGACTGTAGGGAGCCACTAAAGAAGTGCCTAGAAAATAGTCTGATCTACGAGTTGAAATAACTCAGGAGAAAAAGACTGAGCTAGAGGTTTAAATTTGGGAGGTGTTCTCTATGGGGGATAGCTGGAATTGAGGGAATAAGTGAGGTCACTGAGAGAGAATGCACAGAAGGGGAGAGACTGGGGAATGCTGACATTTAAGAGACGTCTGACAGACAGACAGACAGACAGAAATGGCAGGAAGGGAGCCTGATTGTCGTCCTGGATAGCAAGAGAAGAGAGAGCGCCTCGCAGGGAGGAAGGGTGGAGGAAGTAGGGTTGAGGCAGAGGAGAACTGAAAAGGGAATGTTGGATTTAACGTCCAGGAAGTCCTTGGGGCCTTGGAAGGTGGTGTGGGCGGAAGGCAGATGGCGGTGTGTTGAGGAGGAGGGAGGATGAAGAGGGGGTAGAGTCAGCAAGTGGACTCAGTTCCTCCGGCAGCCTGGTGGAGACGGGGAGGGAAATGGCAGTGGTTAGAGGAAAGCATATGGTTCAAAGGAGTCTTTTTTAAGGTGGGAAATGTTAAATATACATAATGGGAGGAAAGAGAAGAGTAGGAGAGAATAACGGCCTTGAAGAGTTGGGGACAGCAATGGACTTGGACGGCATGTGTGGGCGGGTGTGGTATGGGTGCGCATGGAAGGAGTGGGGCGAGTTTGGGGTACTCTTTGTCCCAGGCCATCCATGCAACAAATACTTCCTGAACATTTACTTGGCTTCCGACGCTGTATTTCTTGCCGGAGACAGGGAGATGGAAAAACACAACCCTGAACTTCAGAGAGCTCCATGCCCAGTAGGGCGGACCAGACAGCAGTGTACAAAAACACGTGAGGGTCAGAAGGCTTCACCGGGTGACTCTGGGGCTAATGGTGGAGCCAGGTCTGAAGGGAGGAGAATTTTCCAGGTGTTCGAAGTGGGAAGGATGTGTTTGGTGGCGCAGTGTAACTACACATAAGTATTAGGCACCTGTACGTCTACATCAGGCACTGTGCTGGTTGCCCTGAATTCACAGCCGGTGAGCCATCACTCCACCCAGTGGCCCACAGGCTCTGCTGGAGGAGACGTGGTTTCAATGTCAGGGGCTGAGTGTTCTGACGGTAGAGCGGGGGATCTTCTGGGGACATAGAAAGTAGTTTGGTGTGAAAGAAAATTGAGCGTGGGACAAGGAAAGGGCCTTTGGTGCCATTGTGGGTTGTATTGCATCCTCTCAAAAAGATATGTTGAAGTTCACACCCCCGCGCTGTTCCTGTGAATGTGATCTTATTTGGAAATAGGGTTTCTGCAGATGCAGTCAAGGGTGGAGATGAATGAAGACCAGCTAAGTGAGAAGGAGCCGAAGCTGTTTGATGGGAGTCAGCTGCCATCGTTTGCACTTAGAAGAGACTCAAGTAGGCAGAAGAGTGGGGGAAGCTTTGTAGGGTCAAAAGGGGAGGGCTCCATTTCATCGTGAGAGGAGGCCGTTGGCCTGGGGAGGCTGGAGGCAGGCCGGCTAGGAGCAGGGCATCCCATGTGGTTGGTTAGGGGGACATATTTGCTCTCTCTGGTTGGAAGTGGGGGCAACAATTAAGGAAGCTGCTGGTCTGATTGCTGAAGGCGTTATTGCCTGGCTTCCTGGACTGGCCGTAGGTTGTAGCTTATTCACGTCTCAGGCTACTGTCTTTGTCTCTCATGAGTTAAAATGAGCTTGTGAGGGTGGGTCCTAATCTAGTATGACTAATGTTCTCATAAGAAGGGAAAACAGAGACACAGGGAAAGACACACGGGGAGACAGCTGTGTGACCCCAGAGGCAGAGACTGGAGTGATGCAGCCAGCGGCCATACCAAGGGTTGCTGTCAACAGCAGAGGCTAGAAGAAGCAATAAAGATTCCTCCTGAGAAGGCTCAGAGGGAGCATGGCCTGCTAACACCACGGTTTCAGAGGTCTGGCCTCCAGACTGCAAGAGAATAAGTTTCTGTGACTCTAAGTCACCTGTATGTGGTACTGTCTTATGGCAGCCTAGGGAACTAACATACTACTCCTGTGGATGTTAGCTTTGGAGGGTCGGGGCTGCCATGCATGTCATCCTTGGGTCTCTGGCTTCAGATTCACCAGCAACTTCCTGGAACTGTGGGTTCCTGGCCACTCACACATACTCATAAAAGTAGAAGCTCTTAAGAGGGGGCTGGAGAACCCAGATTTTAGCAAACTTCCAGGGTGATTCTGAAAGGGCTTACTGAACCAAAGAAGGTTTGGTTCCAACAGGAGAACTGCATTCCCACCTTACAATTTCCCTCCCATTGTCCTCACCACAGAGAAGCCAGTCCAGCAAAGCCACTAACCAGGGCCAGGGAAGCTCAGTTGAGTCGAGTGGTCTGCAGGAGCTAAGTGAGAGGTCTGGCATGAGCAGGTGCAATGAACTGAGGACAACTGGATGACGTCATTGGAGAAGAGGCAGCTGGAGCAGAAGGGCAGGGCCAAGGACAGCTCTGACCAAACCCCACCTGTGAGGACCCTGGGGTGTAAAAGTAGCCCTACTCAGATTGAGGACATTTGCATTGTTCCTAGCATATTTCTGAGAAGATAAATCCTAGGAAAAGACAGAATAATTCTCTGTGAAGGGCTCAGAACATTGATAATTGGGTTATAAGGATAAACACTACACAATTACACTCATTTAGTCTTCAAAGGCATTTTTCCATGTGGGTTTTAGAATCTCCAGCTACAGTTAAGGAAACCAGGGCTCAGGCAGACTGTTGCTTCTCCAAAAGTCACCTGGTTAGTAAGGGGCAGAGCCAGGTCCATCTGTCCCCAAAGCATCCGAGCTCAGCATCCACTCAGCTCTCAGCAAAGTGTTCCTGTCCCAACAAGTCAAAAATGACTCCCTCCCTTTGTACCACAAGCTCAGTTTGCTCATGGGTCCTTCACCATCCCTTGCTTCCTGGTCTGCTGTTACCTCTCTGCCAGTCCTCAGTGTGCCTAAGAATAGTCTGGAAAATTGGTCCAAACCCCAGATTTTCCAGGTCAGTGACTGGGGAAGGCCCAAGAATCTGCATTTAAACAAGATCCTTGGGCAGTTGCCCATTTATGGTGTGCAGAAAGCAACTGGTGTGTGCAGAGCTGAGTTGCGATCGTGTGCATTCCTATCGGTAGGTGGAGCACTGCAATCCTGCTCCCGTCGTTTTTTTTTTTTAATTTAATTTAATTTTTTTTTATTGTTGGGGATTCATTGAGGGTACAAGAAACCATGTTACACTGGTTGCATTTGTTGGGTAAAGTCCCTCTTACAATTGTGTTTTGCCCCCAAAAGGTGTGGTCCAGTCATTTCTTGCACACTTTTGCCACCTGTCTGAGCTCAGGCTGCTGAGATGGAATATCATAGACTTGCCGGCTTAAACAATACACGTTTATTACTCACAGTTCTGGAGGCTGG
>CAUYON010159010.1:0-11274 GCA_963573935.1 Arctocebus calabarensis | reverse complement strand
GCGATTCTCTTGCCTCAGCCTCCCTAGTAGCTGGGACTACAGGCGCCCGCCACAGCACCTGGCTATTTTTTTGTTTTGCAGTTCGGCCGAGGCCGGGCTTGAACCCGCCACCTTCGGTATATGGGGCCGGCGCCCTGCTCGCTGAGCCACAGGAGCCGCCCGTATTTTTTAAAGGCAAGGAAGAAAAAAAATAGTGAAACCAAATCCTCTACATTTCTATTGATCACAGTATGAGGATCTTTTTTATTGTTTATCTGTCAAGAAATGGGAACATGTAGCTTTAAAATATGTTGAAACTTTGATCTAGTTTTCTTTTCTTCTCTAGTAAATTTGCTGAGCATTTTAAAAGGTGGAAAGATCAGAAAAAACTTCTCTTTTGATGTCTAGACATTGTTTGGTTAGAATCATAGCAAACATGTTTTGTTTTTGAAGTAGTATGGAATCTTACGTCAATGCTGTGATAAAGTATAGAATGTTAATGGGAAAATGTTAAATAGAGTCTTCAGACACCAGTACTTTGAATTTGCAGTAAGTTTTAGTTAAACACATTTCGAGTGTTAAGTGATAAATTATAAAAACCAAGCTTATGTGTGAGCTGTAACATGTTCAACCAAGGAATAAATATACTTAAAAACAAAATGGTTTAATTCTGTGTAACTTCTCTGTATGTTTTAATTATATATTTGTTTCTGTGTAGGGAGAAGTACTAGAGAAAAATACATGAGAATTCATAAAGTGTTTACCTCAATATGTTACTTATTTTCAAAGTTGAAAGCATGTTGCATTTCCTACTTGGTAATACTTAGTTCTTGCTGCTTCTCTTGCTGTGTAGAGGATCGTTTATCACAAAGGCTTGCTTTGGGGACTGGAGGACACAAAGATGCTTGAATTTTTGCTGTTTAGCCATTCTGCTTCCCAGTGGCTCCAGAGAGGAAGTAATGATTGCTGTGATGACCTGGTAGTTTCTTCTCTATGCAAGTCTAAATAATTTGGATGGGACACTGCACATCAGTCACTGCTTTGTGTCTAAGAGATTCAGTGATGACAAGTCACTTATATATTCAAGGGAAGAGAACAGAGGTGTGAATGCAGACAATTATTTAAGCCCAATCCTCCATGTGCTGGAAATCAAAGGACTGCACAAAATTAAAGATATAATTTTTCCTCTTTTCATAGGAAAGCAGAATATGAGGTAATTTATTAAAATAAGGTATAAAAAGGCCTCAAACAATTCAGGGTGGTCATTAGATTTTTTTGTAGGGAAATTCTTTATCTGTATTAGAAGGTCATCTTTCATCTGGAGGATTTTGTAATTTTGCATTGATCAAGAGACTGTTACTTATTTTCAAAACCAGTGTATGCAAATTATGATTAAATTCCTGGGTGTTTAATCTTTTGATATCATTTAAAAATAGGAATGATGATACACTGAGATGGTAATTAACTCATTATGAATAATTTATTTTATAGCTTGAAACTGTGTGAAGCCAAATTGATGTTTCCTAAATTTTCAAGCAGATTCTAGTTATCAGTAAGTTCAAGTCATGTGCGTAGTAGTATATAGAAAGTGAGAAATCTCATTACAGAAGTCATGCATCTAATGACTCTTAGTTTATAGTGTGCATGCAAAAAATTCCCAGCTCAGGATCTCAAAAGACTTATAATGTCCAAATAATGTTTTTCTTTTCTTTCTTTTTATTGAATCATAGTTGTGTACATTAATTCAATCATAGGGTACAGTGTGCGGGCTTCACATACGTAATGTTTTTCTAATAAACATCTTTTAATTTTTTTTAGCCTTTCTGAAAAAAAGAGCAACTAAGTCTATGTTAACTACAGGTGACTTTTATATTTGAAAAGTTTATAGCAATTATAACTAATCTTTTTTAAGCTGATGAATGAATATAATCAACTTTTGATTAGAGATTTTTGAATAATGAAGGCTATCAGACATCACAGGACTTGCCAGGATCAAACAGTGATCCTGGCAATTCGTAGATTGTGTTAAATTGTGTTAAATTCGTAGATTGTGTTAAATTCTCATTTCGAGGAGGAACCTCTTGATCCATTGTTTGTTTGTTTATTTATTTTATCCTTTTAGATTTTGTTTAACTATTAGCAGTTACTATCTACTAGTCAATATTCTAAGCAATAATTACAATAATCCTAGGAAGCAAGTATTATTATCTCCATTTTATTGAGGAGTGTGGTATAAGAGAAATAGTATTGTATAGGTTTAGCATCTAACAGATTTGGGTTGAATCCTGAATCCACAATCTACTAACAATGTGACCATGGGCACTTACTGTGAATTTATATCTATGAACCTCAATTCCCTTTAAACAAAATAAGGGAAGATAGTATCTTTTTTATAGGGTTATTTTGAACATCAAATAAGAATATAAGAAAGCACTTAGCCCCATTTCTGTCATATAATAAATTCTTAATACAGTTTAATTGCCTTCCCATTCCCTTTAACTTTGTGTTAGTCAGGACTCTTAGTTACAAGTGATGGAAACCCATATCAAACAGACTTCAATCAAAAGGAATATGTTAGTTCATTGATCTGGGAAATTCAGGGGTTCTATCAATGCCAATGGAATGTCTGTCTGTCTCCTGGCACTGCTTTCCAGGGTTTTGGCTTATTTTCAGGCAAACTATTAACCTAATCCTTTTAAAACCTTAATTGGCTTTTGGCCAATGTGCATCTGGTCAGCTTCATGGGCTGGTAACCAAAGACACATATCTCTTTGAGTCATGGTCCTTGAATCTGTGCCTCAGAGTTTCAGTCTTTAAGCAACAAATCCAGGAGTTTTGGTCATTGACTCAGCCCTTAGTAAAATGGCATCAACCTTGTTCTTTCTTTGGGACTATACAAGTAATAGTATGTTAGAGTATGTTGCCCAGTAAGTATAGACTCCATATGAGCTATTCTTTAAACTGCAGGTATTTGTGTCCTTTGTCACACAAGGAATGCACAGGGTAAGGAGGGGAATCAGTACCAGTCTTACCTCCTGTTCTATATCCTATTCCCTGAAGTTCATTCACAATAAGTTTAGCTTGGAGTAGAGAATACAGCACTGCCAATCTGGGAAGATTCATGATTATCTGACTGTCATTTTGTGCTGTTGGCCACTTGCAGAAAACTTCTCCCTATTTCTTTCAGATATACCGGCTTGGACCATAGCTTTTATTTTCCAGATAGGTACTTACTCAAGGTCAAACACAGTAGTCAGTGAAATCCAATATGCTGAAGTATTTATATCAAGTTGCTAAACTTTAGTTGGTGTAAATTCTGAATCCTAGGATACAACAGGGATAGCTGAATAAGCTACCGCAAAATCAAGCTTGCCAATTTTTCAGCGGGAAGCAAGAGAAGCTTTAGTGTCCCATATTCCAATCAAAATGAACTATTCCACTTTTGAGATATATTACTTTTCAGTACCACTCTTCTATATATCAATATCAATTTTATGAGTGGTCTTTGGATTGCATGAAATAAAATCACTTCAAACTTGTTTGTATTTACTGACTCAGATAGTGAAGACATTCGGGCATGGCTGAATCTAAAGGTCCAATTCTTTTAAGAGGACAGAATATTAGAGTTAACTATAGGGTGCTGTGGTAGAACAGAAGTGATAAGGATAGGAAGCAAAATAAAATTTCTTCTTTTCTCAAAAAGTTCACACTATAGCAAGAATATATACATAGAAACAGAGTTTATATAGCCTGAAAAACTTTAAGGAAGAAGAATATAAGAAGTGGTCTTTGAAAAAAAAAAAAAAAAAAAAAAAAAGAAATGGTCTTTGAAAAGGAAGATAAATGGAGAAAGAAGCAGAGCTTTTCTGGAAATACAGGCAGTTGAAAAGAGAGATAGAATTATATACAGTTCATATATAATTCAATTTTACAGGCTTATGTGATCAGTGTATTTTAGTTTGCAGAGAGATACAGACATATACACATTTGAAGCAGAGTATCATTTAGTGACTTCTTGAAACACTAAAATCCTGAGCCCTTAATTCATTGATTCATTCAGCTGATTGATTGCCTATGTTGTGCTGGGTGCTGTGTTCTTTGAAGCCTCACCGAGTCTTTGAAATAAACCTTTTCACAGAAGTTGGTAGTTTTAATAATAATAAACAGGACTTTAAAAATACAGCCTTTAATACACTATTATGAGATGCCTCCTAAGTTGAAATGCTAAATTTTGTTTTGATGATTTTTTGCTGCAATCTTCCCAACTTTCATTTAAACATATTTCCTTTAATCATAAAGATGATGTCAAAATTCATTTAGAAATGTCTTTAGAATTCTCATTAGCAACATGAAGAAAATTTTCATTGACTTGATTGAAGGAAAAGATGAGCTCTTCCATATTTATTGTTGAAAGGAAAGATAAAAGCCTACTCTTTAAATTGATGAAGGGTGACTACTGAGTTTTACTGATCTTTCTTTTCTTTTCCTTAAAAGGGTTGCTTCCTTTTTCTTCACTTTGCTTTCTTCTGCCAAAGAGTAACAATAACTCATTCTGTGGTTGCGAACCAAACAGCCAGGCCCTGACCTGAGCATGGAGGGAGAGGGGCTTGCCATGTAATGTCTCGCTGTTACTTACAGCTTGGCTTTTTGCTTGTGTTTCTTTGTGGCAGACAAATAAATGATACAGTCTTGAGAAAGCTTTCAGAACGTCCCAAAGGGCTGCCTTAGAAAAAGGCAAATCTTTGTTGAATTCAAGAAAGAAAGCAATTTCTGTCTGAGCGAAAGATGGAGAGGGTAGAACAGTGTGTTGACCAGTATGAGGATTTTAAGGGTATCTGGGGAAAATCAGTATCCCCTAGGGTACTATCTAAGTTTTATTTGATGGATGATATCTATTGGTGCAACTCTATCTTTTGTAAAGAAGCAAGACAACTTATTATTGACTTATGAATCTGAAGAAAAAAGGCAGGGGAAATATAAAACAGCAGTGTGCTTTCTGTTTGTCAAGTCTATATGGATTTGATGTTGAAACGAAGATAACATTTGTCTTGGGAATCACTTTGAATAATTTAGAAATAGTATTAAATGATTAACACCTCATATGCCCTGTCATTCTTGTTCCTACCTGTTCTCATATGATATAACATTATTGTACATTGTGTTTCCTCCCAAAGGGTCCAAAAGTGGTTTACAACCAAAGCACACTTTTAAATCAGTCCAGGTCTCCTGGTTGAACAATGTAGCTGGAATGACAGAATTATAAGTTGTTTGCTAGACCCATGCATAATTTACTAACAGTATCTGCATGACAAAAAAAAAATCAGCTTATATATCATTCTTAACAATGAAAAAAATAACTCCTTTAAGTTGAATGCATATCAAAATGAGAGGGAAAGCATAAAACAGCAATGCTGAGCAAGAGTACAAAACCTGTATAAAACAAAAGGGCAAAGGTTACCACCATTCTGCTCCTGTAAGAGATAGGTTTGCAAAGATTGTGTAAAGGAGACTTAGGCATACAGCAAATTACATAGCTTATATATCTGGATATGACAAAGAGTTAGAACGCATTGCATGTGTTCCAGAACTCTAGATGGAGTGAAAGGACCTGCTGAACCACCTACATCAGTCATTCTTCTGTTAAGTGAAACACATCAAACAGTAAAAAAAAACTGTACTACATACCCTGCGTGCTCATTTGCTGCTACTCAAATTCAAACTATCTATATTAATTTAGGTGCTACCATTCATTTTCCTCACTTTTGTAGACTGACAGATATTAAGGAAGAAAAGAAAGCTAATGAAACTTAACAAAACTGGTTTGTGTAACTTTCATAGCATATCTGCCAATAAAACGTCATTTGTAATTTAGAATTTATAATAATTTGCGCCTAGCATTACTCTTTTAAAAATATTCTTCTTGGGCTGTGCCTGTGGCTCAGCAAATAGGGCTCCGACCCCATATACTGAGGGTGGCGGGTTAAACCCAGCCTCGGCCGAACCGCAAAACAGAAAAATAGCTGGACGTTTTTTGGCGGGTGCCTATAGTCCCAGCTACTCGGGAGGCTGAAGCAAGAGAATCGCCTAAGCCCAGGAGTTGGAGGTTGCTGTGAGCTGTGTGACACCACGGCACTCTGCCGAGGGTGATAAAGTGAGACTCTGTCTCTAAAAAAAAAAAAAAAAAATTATTCTTCCATGAAGGCTATGTTAACCAGTTTGATGAAAATATTTCAGATTGTATATGAAACCAGCACATTGTACCCTGCGATTGCATTAATGTACACAGCTATGATTTAATAAAAAAAATTCTTCTTTGTATATAAAATTGTATATATTTGTGGTGTACATTGTGATATTTTGATTATGTATATATTGTGGAATGATTAAAGCAAGCTAGTTAACACATCCATCACCTCACATATTTACCATTTTTGTGTGTGTGTCTGATGAGAACATTTGAAATCTACTGTCCTGGTAATTTTCAAGCGTATAGTATATTGTTATTAACTATCATCTTCATGCTGTACAATAAATCTCCATTATTCTTCCTGTCTGCCTAAACCTTCTTGTCCTTTTGACCAAAATCTCACCATCTCCTCTCCACTCCAGTCTTTGGTAACCACCATTCTGCTCTCTGCTTCTGAGTTCAACATTTTTAGATTTTGCATCTGCATGAGATCATGCGGTATTTGTCTTTTGGTGCTTGGTTTATTTCACTCAGCATAAGGTCCTCCAGGTTCATCCATGTTGTTGCAAAGCAGGATTACCTTCTTTTTAAAGCCTACATGGTATTCCATTTTGCATACGTACCAAATTTTCTTTATCCATTCATCTCTTGATGTCAACCTATAATTCTTACTGAAGAAAAAGTTCAAAATTTCTTTCACTTAACAACTTTAAGTTATAACAAAGGTTAAAGGGAATTGGCATTCAGTAGTTATCCAACCATGGTACCAAAATTATAAAGTAATCATTATATTTCTTGTCGAAATTGAATGCCAGTATTTATAATACATTGTTATGTAATATAGTTGATTGTGGACAACTTACATTAATATTTTACATGAATACATGCTATACATGCTACATCTGTGTCTCTCTTAATGATGTGCCTAAAGGTAGAATACGTGTATTTTAAAAATACTTTAAAATGTGTTTTTCACCACACCAGATTGACTTTTCCCCTACTATTACAGTATCGTGAAAATGTTATATCTATATACATACAGGATCATACACTTTTATGGAAGGGTAGGATTTGTGTACATGATGTTTAAAAGTGGTTAATTCTAAGCACATTGTATTATGTTACATAAAAGGCGTTACCAAAAAAAAGGCTTTACATAGTATAAAATATTAAAGATGAAGAATGTGTTATGATAAGAGTAAGGAAATTGAGGCCCAGCTCTGTACCCTCTCTTTTTTAAGGGATGGAAGCTAGCAAAATGAAATGCTAGTTTTTCTTGGGCTAGTAGAGTGACTGGCTACTTTTGAGTTTCCTCAAAACTGTGAAGAAATTAAGATGATCATTGGATAGGGATCATTGGCTACCTCATATTTCAATCTTCAGTCAATAAGGAGCTCATAATTGGCTAGTGATTACCCACAAAATTGGAAAAGAGGGATAGGTACAGAGCCAAACTCCTCTCTCCTTTTCTATTTCTAAAGAATTATAGTTGTTTAGAAAGTAACACTGCATCTTCAAAATCTTTAAATTAAGTTGTTTCTCCACCCCCATCCCCGCTTTCTTTGTATTGGCTCAACTTAAAAAGAATTTGTAGATAATTGGGTGGGAGATGTTGTTTATTTTTTTATGCTATATCAGTTATCTGTTACTGCTTTACAAATTAGAAATTTATGAAGTATTACATCAGTTTCTGGGAGTCGGGAATCTGTGTGAAGTTTCCCTGGGTGTCTCTGGCCCAGGGTCTCTCATGAAGCTGCATTCAAAGTGTCTTTTCCAGCTGCTATCATCTCAAGGCTTATCTGTGGGAAGTTCTGTTTCCAAGATCACTCACATGGCTGTTGGCAGACCTCAGGTTTTTTCTTGGTTTTTGGCTAGAGACATCGATTCCTTGCCATGTGAGCCTCTCCACAGCACAACTCACAATATGACAGCTGGCTTCCCTTGGAGGAAAAAAGTGAAAGAGGGAGCCCAAAGATGGAAACCACAGCCTTTTTTGTAACCTAATCTCAAAAGTGCCATACCATCACTTTTGGAATATTATATTTGTTACAAGAGTGTGAGAAAATTCAGCCCACATTCAATGGGACAGAATTATTACACTAGAGTATGAATACCAAGAGGTGGAGATCACCGGGGGCCATTTTGGAAGCTGCCTATCACACCTGTTTTTTTCTTTTTCTTTTTCTTTTTTTTTTTTTTGAGACAGAGCCTCAAGCTGTCACCCTGGACAGAGTGCCGTATCATCACAGCTCACAGCAACCTCCAATTCTTGGGCTCTTGCCTCCGCCTCCCAAGTAGCTGGGACTACAGGCGCCCGCCACAACGCCCAGCCATTTTTTGGTTGCAGCCATTATTGTTGTTTGGCCGGCCTGGGCTGGATTTGAACCCACCAGCTCAGGTGTACGTGGCTGGCGCCTTAGCCTGCTGAGCCACAGGCGCCGAGCCTATCACACCTGTTCTTTTAGTGAGTCTCAAGCCTGGTCCCAAACGGCCTGTCTGGAATTTCTCTGAAGTCTATTGTTTTGTCTTTAAAATTGCATATAAACATTTGCATTAAACTCCAAGTATAGATATAGATATAATACAATTGTATAAAAGTAATGTTTTTTCCCAAATCTTCAAGTACAATTGAGGTTTCAGAAAGTGGCTTATTTTATGGTGTCATGGTTACATTGCATGTTTCTACCTCAGGGCTAAGGGCTACTAGTTTGAGAGGTGATAGATTATTTAGAAGCTCTAGCCACATCAGGGGCTTCTTGTCAGACACAGCTGAATTTTCATTCTTTCTAAATTCATTAATCCCTGGAGAAAATTCTCCTAATAACCACATTCTTAGGGTTAATCTTGTCATTCTGTATTATATCAAAGTTAAACTTTTCTTTTGAAAAATGAGTGTATTTTAAGCTATACTGAGAAGTTGAGTTCTTAGTCTTTGCTCAGCTTTCAGAGTTGAATTTACTTACAAGGCCAAAGTTTTATCAGCTCTTTACTTACCTGTACTTGACTTTGCAACAGAGCAGTTGGCAGCTCCTGGGTATGAAATTTCTCCTCTTTTTGTTTAGAAGGGGAAACTTCAAAGGGGGAGGAATTTTAAATTTACCCTTGATAAATGAGAAGGCTATATTAAGGCAGATGACTGTAAAGGAATCTGTGAACTATTATCACAACATACTTTTTTTTTTCAGACAAAGTCTCACTCTGTTGCTCAGGCTAACGTGCCATAGCATCAGCGTAGCTCACAGCAACCTCAAACTCCTGGGCTCAAGCTGTCCTCTTATCTCAACCTCCCAAGTAGCTGGGACTACATGTGCCAGCCATGATGGTTGGCCAATTTTTCTATTTTTAGTAGAGATGGATCTCACTCTTGCTCAGGCTGATCTCAAGGTCCTGAGCTCAAGGAATCCTCCCTTGGCCTTCCAGAGTTCTGGGATTACGGACTTAAGCCACCATGCCTGGCCCACAACATGTTCTTTAATTTCTACATGTCAATATTTTTATTTTTCTTTGGTTATCTTAGTGAGGCCCTGAAATTTTTCTGATAAACAATCTGATAAACTATGTTTTTGTAGGTAAGAGGAGATCCTGGATATGTTAGTTTTTCTTTTTTATTCCTTGTTAACATTAAGTTTTTATTGTTTCCTGGATAAACTATTAGAGTTTCCTACATTTGGAACAGGTGCTAGGATGGAAGAAACCTCATCTTGCTAACATATATTTGTCAAAAAAGAAAGAAAAACCCAGGTGATTTTCTTTCCTTTTGCCCACTGACACTTTTTTTTTTTTAAATGGCTCGTGCCTATAATCTTAGCACCCTGTGAGGCCGAAGCTGGTGAATTGCTTGAACTCAGGATTTGGAGAACAGCCTGAATTATATCAAGACCCTGTCTCTAAATAAATAAATAAAAGGAATTTTCTTTATCTGAAGAGCAAGCTATATTTGCCAAGCATGTTGCCAGGAGTGCCAGATGTTATTTGGGCTGGGAGATGGACAGCAAAGTGTAAAATAATACAAGACATTTGAATCTGATATATTGTATGGCCAGGTTATTCACTACCACATAGAAAACTGGAAATAGGCTCAGCGTCTGTAGCTCAAGTGGCTAAGGAGCCAGCCACATACACCAGAGCTGGAGGGTTCAAATCCAGCCCAGGCCAACCAAACAATAATAATAATAACTACAACCAAAACAAAAAACAAACAAACAAAAAACCCTGGAAATAGCCTGATTTGGACTCCTGCTCTCTTAGAGGTCTGTATGGAGTTGATAGAGGTGAATTTTCTCCTCCCTCCCTTCCTTTCTTTCTTCTTACTTTTTTTTTTTTTGCAGTTTTTGGATGGGGCGGGGTTTGAACCCACCACCTCCAGCATATGGGGCTGGCGCCCTACTCACTGAGCCACAGGTGCCACCCCTTACTTTTTTTTTTTAAGAAGGAAGAATTTCTGTACCTTGGTCAAACTGTGAGGAATTCGAAAAATGATGAGAAGAAACAAATATTTGTCCTTTATTGTATAATTTTTGGTAATAACTTGATATATAATTCAGACCTAGCACACGATGCACTCATTTAAAGTGTACAATTCAATGGTTTATAATATACTTACAAAGTTCTGCAACTATTACCACAATCAATTAAACATTTTCATCAATTCAAATAGAAATCCTATACCCTTTAGTTATCACCTTTAAGCACCTCCTATGTCCTTCTAGCCCTAGGCAGCCAGTTATCTATTTTCTGTCTCTATAGAGTTGCCTATTCTAGTAATTTTATATAAATGGAATCATAAAATGTGGCACTTGTATCCGCTTTCTTTCAGTTAGCATAATATTTTCAAGGTTCATCCATGTTGTAGCAGAAATCAAAATTCATAGGCGGCGCCTGTGGCTCAACGAGTAGGGCACTGGCCCCATATACTGAGGGTGGCAGGTTCAAACCCGGCCCCAGCCAAACTGCATCAAAAAATAGCCGGGCGTTGTGGTGGGCGCCTGTAGTCCCAGCTACTCAGGAGGCTGAGGCAAGAGAATTGCATTCTAAGCCCAGGAACTGGAAGTTGCTGTGAGCTGTAACTTCACAGCACTCTATAGAGGGTGACAAAGTGAGACTCTGAA
>CAUYON010159007.1:0-19062 GCA_963573935.1 Arctocebus calabarensis | reverse complement strand
ACAATGACGGCTGCAACCAAAAAATGGCCGGGCATTGTGGCGGGCGCCTGTAGTCCCAGCTACTTGGGAGGCGGAGGCAAGAGACTCGCTTGAGCCCAGGAATTGGAGGTTGCTGTGAGCTCTGATGCCATGGCACTCTATCCAGGGTGACAGCTTGAGGCTCTGTCTCAAAAAAAAAAAAAAAAAGTGACACCAGGCAATAGGTGGGCTCAGGAGAAGTAAAGGGGATGAACTCAGGGGAGGATCAGAAGGCTAGAAGTGCATGTGCTAAGCCCACTGGAACTCAAGAGAGAGGGCTAAGATAGATTAAGCCTTGGAATCATCAGGATGTCAAGAGTATCATGCAATGAGGGCACCTGTTAGATGGGAAGCTAGTTCAGAGGCCTGTGGGATCACCTACAGGCATAGGGTAACAACAGAACTAGGATGAAAAACAAACAAAGACAGGGCCCCAGAAGCCACCAGAGCAGTGCATACAGCCTCCCTGGCCTCCTGGGGTCTCCCTGGCATAGCTGGTCTGCCTCTGCATTTGCCCACTGGATTTCAGTGGATCTCTTTCTCCTGATAACAGAGAGCACTCCAAGAGCAGGGCAGCTCTAATTCACTACCCTCCTCTATTCCTAGTGTCCAGCAAAGAGCTGTGCAACTAAGGTAACAGGATCAGGGAGAAGGTCCTCAGGCAGCTCACCTGCAAGGCCGTGCCTCCCAGGGCCCGCTGAGCACTCATGTTCAGCAACAGATCCAAGGCTGTCTGCGTGGCCATCTCAGCTGACTCCTCAGCTCCTGGGTGGGGTGGGACCCAAGCCTGACAAAGGGCTGAAAATCTGGTATCCAACACTACCCTCCCATCTTCTAGCCCACCAGTATAACCCTGCCACTGCCCCACTCCTTGAGCTCCTTCCCTTCCTCAGAGCTCACCTTGTTGGTAGATGATGGTCGTGCCACCCAGAGAGTCAGAACAGAGCAGCGAGGAGGTCTCAGGTGACTGGAAAGGTACTGCCTCTGGGGGTATCTAGGGTAGGGATGTGACCATGTCTGAGACAGGATGGCCTAGATTCAAGTGCCATTTACCAAGCACCTCTGACGTGTCAGGCGTTTATCTCACACATGTTGGTTTCTCTTCACAATCACTTTTCAGGATGCACAAGCTCGATGCTACAGATGAATCAACTGAGGCTAGGAGAGTGAAGTGGCTGGCCTGAGATTCCCCTTAAGTAGCAGGGCTGCCGCTTGGACCCCAAGACGATCTGACTTCAGACCCTCGGATCTACCAACACTCTATGCAGTCTGTCTTTCAGGGGTTAATGTGTCAGCTCTCCAGGCAGAGACTTCTGCCTACCTATCCCTGAACCCACCCTCCCCTTGCTGACAAGAGCTCTGATTTTCATCAGGGAGGCAGCTACCCAGCTTCAAGACTACATTCCTCAGTGTTCCTTACAGCTAGATAAGGTGTGGTTAAGTGTCTGAACAAGGAACTTCTGATAAAGTTCATGAGGGAGATAGATGGAGAGATGGCAGGCATCCTTTCTGTCCTTCCCCCATTGCTTCCTCCTGCAACTACACTAGACCAGGAGACAACTATGAAGATGGGGCTTGGCACCCATTGCCCAGTGCTTAAGGCACTGGCCAGATACACCAAGGCAGGCGGTCGCACCCAGCCAAGGCCTGCTAAACAACAATAACTGCAACAAAAAAACAGCTGGGCATTGTGGCAGGTACCTGTAGTCCCAGCTACTTGGGGGGCTGAGGCAAGAGAATTGCTTAAGCCCAAGAGTTAGAGGTTGCTGCGAACTCTGATGCCACATGGCACCCTACCAAGAGTGACATAGTAAGACTCTGTCTCAAAACAAACCAACCAACAAACAAAAAAACCCCACTGAGGTGAGTTCCTGAAGACCATATGCTGCTATCCATTTTGGTGGGCCAGAACTAAGACGATAGAACTCCTACACCAGCCATGGCCTATGGAATTCTTCTATATGCAAGAATAATAAACTACTATCACAATTAAGCCACTGGTGTTCTCATTCTCTATTACTGACACCGGAAAATCATCCCTACCCTGAGCTTAGGGCTGATGTACCTGTGACCCAGCAGGTCTTTCCAAGGATCATCTTATTGTACTTCAATGTGCAAATGAAGGTGTTGGGGCTGGGAGAGGTGGCATCACATTATTATCCTGGCCCATGCTCCTAACCTTCTATGTGATGCAGGTTTGTCTGACTTTACCTCAGGAGGTCCTGGAGGGCTGGGAGGTGGCCCAGGGGCCACACTATGCTGCTGCTTCAGCTCCTCAATCTGCTGCAGAGAAAAGAAGGGGCGGCGGCGGGAGGGGGGATCCTCGGGGTGGCGGCGCCCCCATTCCTCAAAGCTGCTTGCATGTCGGCACCGTACGTGGAGGCGAAGATTCTTCTTGTGCCTCGTGCTAAAGTGGCAGTACTCACAGGCAAAGGGCTTGGCCCCTGTAGACATATGTTACAGGAGGCTGGTATCCACCACCACCACCCCTGGGAGACTTCCCTGATCCGAAGGACCTCTCCAACTGATTCACTTCCAATGATTCATTCCTATGCTTAGGCAGACATATGCTGCTATCCATTTTGGTGGGCCAGGACTAAGACAAATCAGAGCCACCTCCATAACCACAACCTTCCTATGAAAGTAGCCGGCTGAGTGGGAGTCTGAGCTTAGGTCAGAGTGAACACACACATGGGAAATTCTCTTTACACATGAAGCATATGGGTTGTTCTCAAGGGCAGGGCTTCTAAGCAGAAGGGAAGAAGATAAGAGCTGAGTCTCCAATGAGGGGGTGCAGGGAGTTGAAGGGCAGTGGGGTAGGGTTGGGTGTGCTGAGCCTGACCTGTGTGCTTAACAGCCACATGGGACAGCAAGAAGTCCTCTCGAAAGGTACGATAGGGACAAAAGCTGCATTTGAACGGCTTATCGCTAACATGGGACAGCTGGTGGTTCAGCAGTGCCTTCTTGTCCTCACAAACAAACTCACAGAACTCGCACTTGAACCTGGTGGCAGTTAGAAGGAGGGAAGCTCAGAGCTGGGCAAAGGGTTACTCACACACCCAGAGGCCTCCTAGGGGATGTACCTGCGGTTGGCGACAGCCTGGATGTGCGTGAGAAGGTGCATTTTGAAGGTGTAGCGCTTCTTAAATGACTTTCCACACTGCAAGGGGAGGAGTGAGGTTAGCTGGGGGTCACACAGGGAAGACCCTCACCCCCACCCCCAGCCTGGCCCTTGGCTGCCACCCACTTTGTCACACATGTGGGGCTTCTCAGTGCTGTGCGTCTTCATGTGCTGTGTGAGTCTCTTTTGCATGGGGTACACACGGCCACACACAGGACAGGGAAAAGAGCTCAGCTTTGGGGTCTGGGAAGGCAGAGAAAGTGCCAGATGGAGAGAGAGGGAGAGAAGGAAGGTGAGTCTTCTCCTCCTACCCCAACCCCTATAAGCAGCCCCCACGCAGGCTCTGTTCCCAGGGCAGTGCCCAGACTTACCGGATCTGGCCTCTTCTTCCTATGGGGAAAAAGGCCCAGGGGTTAGACCACAGCTTCCCTAAGCCCACTCCAGACCCTCACATGCTGACTAGACCCAGTCTCAGCCCTAAGCACCCTTCTTCTCCGCCTAAGCCCCTCTCTCTCAGAACAGAGCTTTCCCAACTGAGTTAACTGGGGAAAATGCTAAAAGGCACACTGTAAATAACATTCTGTACTCAACTGCATTTGGGAAATGGTTCTTTCTCTCTCAAGCATATAATGCATTTGCATATTGAAGACTCTGAAAATAAATAAAGGCTCTAACAAGTCCTATAGGAAAGACAGCTGTCAAACAGGTATTCAACCTGATGACCCTAATCTTATTTGACCACAGAACTCCTCCTTTAAAAAAAAAAAAAGAAAGAAAGAAAGAAGAGATCCTATAAGCATCCCAGGGATTTGGATTTTCCACATAGTTTGAGTCATTGTCTTCGTGGATCTCTGCATCCAACCTCTGCTAACACATCACCCCGCTGTGGAGCTAACTCCTTCCTGAAACTACAGATCAATCTACAGTTCAGTGAGCAATCCTTAGGAGCCTAGGGGTTTTGTTGCTCTTTATCCTAGGTCTGTTCTCTCAGCCCCAACTGATAGGAGCATAGGGACCTGGATTCCAGAAGATTTTTTTTTGGTTTTTTTTTAGAGACAGAGTCTCACTTTGTCGCCCTCGGTAGAGTGCCATGGCTTCATGGCTCACAGCAACCTCCAGCTCCTGGACTTAGGCAATTCTCTTGTCTCAGCCTCCCAAGTAACTGGGACTACAGGCGCCCGCCACAACGCCCGGCAATTTTTTTGTTGCAGTTTGGGCCGGGCCAGGTTTGAACCTGCCACCCTTGGTATATGGGGCCGGCGTCCTACTCACTGAGCCACAGGCACCGCCCTAGAAGATCTTTTTTTTTTTTTGAGAGAGAGCCTAAAGCTGTTGCCCTGGGTAGAGTGCCGTGATGTCACAGGTCACAGCAACCTCCAACTCCTAGGTTTAGGTGATTCTCCTTCCTCAGCCTCCCGAATAGCTGGGACTACAGGCACCTGCCACAATGCCCAGCTATTTTTTTGTTGCAGTTTGGCTGAGGCTGGGTTTGAACCCAACACCCTTGGTATATCAGGCCGGTGCCCTACCCACTGAGCTACAGGCACCGCCTCCAGATCTTTGAATAATCACCAAGCCCCTTTAGATACACAGTTTCCTTCAATCTTTTCAACAACTGACCCTGTTTTACAGATGAGAACTAAAGTTCATATCAGGGAAGAGAATGATTGGGGACCTCAAGGCCCTGCTACTGCTCTGTTCTGAGCCACTCGATCTGGGATGAATTGCCTCATTTTTTCTGATCATACCTGCAATGTGCAGCAACAGGAGCTGGCCCAGAGCAGGTGCTCAGGAGGAATGAACTGTGGTTATTCTGAGCCCCCACTTTGTCACCCTACCCACCCACCCACTCACTGACCGGTCCCTGCTGTGTACAGCCGCGTGCCGGATGACGTCCTTTCGGTAGACACTGGTGTAGCTGCACTCATCACACTTGTAGGGCTTGCTGCCCACATGGTTGAACATGTGTTCCTAGAGAAAGGCAAAAGAAGTAGCCTGGGGCTTGGCTTCCCTTCCTACCCTAGGGTTGGTGTGAGAGCAGGCTCACAGAACAAAGGAGTGGGCAGCAGACTCGGGGGCAAGGGTTGAGGCCTCTGAAGGCTGGGGACTTTCCCCAGCAAGGGCACCCACTTTGCCAGGTTCTCTGCTGCCTTGCTGTTGACAAAGAAGGAAACCCAGGCTCACGGTGAAGGGACCTTGCGGATGGCAGAGCTTGGAGCTGAACCCATGTAGGGTGGCTCCATAGCCCATCCCTCACTGTGCTAAGGGGCACCTTCCCTGCAGAACCAGAGCACTGTGTGCACAAAGAACAGAGCTCCAACTCCTCCTACACGTGAGCCAAGCCACGCTACAGATTCTTGGGTCAGTAAAATTGGACTATCTACACCTACAACCTCGCTGGGCTGTGAGAGAATGTGACTATCAAGGTACTAGATGAAAGACAGGTTCAGGGCTGCTATAGAACCCCAAGGTACCTCTGGGTTAAGAAAAAAAAGGAGCCCTATTCTTTGGACACATTACTGCCATCTGCTGGAAAGCTTTCCAACAGACTGAATCAGATGAAGCCAGAGTTCTCCAGCCAGGCGCCAGTCTGCAATGGTGAACTAGCAAATCTACGATGACCACAAAGTGCAGTGCCATCGTGCACAGCAGCCCTTCACAGGGCCCCTCTGCATATTCCTGCAGGACTTGAAAAGCTAAGCCTTCTGCAGCATGCAGAGAACTCCACTCTCCCCTACTGCCACCTTCATCCTCTCTGGTGCCTGGGCCCAGGCTGCTGCACCTTGAGTGAGGACCAGCGGCGGGAACGATAGCTGCACTGCAGGCACTTGAAGAGCTGGGGGTCCCCGGCTTCATGGGAGCTGACGTGGAAGCGCAGGTCCTCGTGGGACAGGAAGCGAGAGCCACAGATGCGGCACAGGAAAGGCCTCAGGAGTGGTTTGGGCGACTTGTAATAGTACCTGCCAAGAGAGTGTCAGGAGACTCCTTGGGCCCCCAAGGAGCGCTGGGGGCCTGCCACCTGTCCCATGCCCTTTCCACGTACTTGCGGTATTTCTTGCCTAAGAAGTGCCTGGAGGGACGACCACGGCGGCGAGGCAGGGCGTCAGGCTCATCCTGGCAGGAGGGTGCTGCGTTCTCTGCATCTGACTGACTCACTCCAGATTCCACAGGGGCCTTGCTAGCCTTGCCCAGGGCCACCAGCTGTCCAGGACCTGAGGAGCTAGGAGCTTCAGGATCTTGTAGCTCCAGAGGGCTCTGTCCATTTTGGGAACTCACCAGAGGCTCTCCTTCCACACCTGCCACAGACATCCTAGGTCACAAGTCAGCTACAGAGTAGCACTCTGGAGGCTGAGGCAGGTGGACTGCCTGAGCTCAGGAGTTCAAGACCACCCTAAGCCAGAGCAAGATCCCCCCCCTAAAACTAGTTGGGTGGCTTGGTGCCTGTAGCTCAATGGCTAAAGCACCAGCCACTTACGCTGGAGCTGGCGTGTTCGAATCCAGCCTGGGCCAACTACAAACAAAAAATAGCCATGTGTTGTGGTAGACGCCTGCAGTCCCAACTACTTGGGACTTAATTGCTTAAACTTAAGAGTTTGAGGTTGCTGTAAGCTGTGACACTATAGCACTCAACTGAGGGCAACATAGTGAGACTCTGTCTCAAAAAAATAATAATAATAAAATAAAATAAAACTAGTTGATGGTGTAGAAGGCGCCTGTAGTCCCAGCAACTGGGGAGGCTGAGGCACAACAGGATCACTTGAGCCCAAGAGTTTGAGGTTACTGTGAGCTATGACACCACAGCACTCTACCCAGCAACAAAGTGAGACATCTCAAAAAAAAAACCAAAACAAAACAAAACAAAAAAAAACAAATCAGCCACAGAAATGGGTAGGTAGGCCAGAGGCCAGCCAGCCAGCCAGCCTCAGATCACTGATGGGCCCTTCCGGTTGCTGGATAGCTGCAAAAAGCTTGTGTGGGCTCGGCGCCTGTGGCTCAACGGGCTAAGGCACCAGCCACGTACACCTGAGCTGGCGAGTTCGAATCCAGCACCAGGACCCGCCAAACAACAATGACAGCTGCAACCAAAAAATGGCCGGGCGTTGTGGCGGGCGCCTGTAGTCCCAGCTACTTGGGAGGCGGAGGCAAGAGACTCGCTTGAGCTCAGGAATTGAAGGTTGCTGTGAGCTGTGATGCCATAGCACTCTATCCAGGGTGACAGCTTGAGGCTCTGTCTCAAAAAAAAAAGCTTGTGTGGTCCGAGGGCAGTGTGGATACCATATCCCCTCCTACAGCTGACAGATGCCATCTGGAGCAACAGCAGAGCTGGGACCTCTTGGGGTTCGACATGGCTCTGATACCAACTTACTGTGCATTCCGAGATAGAACCATCCCCTCCCAGTCTCATTTGCTCCATCTGTCAAACAGAGACCACATCCTTAGTGTCCTTAAAGGAATAGTCTAAAGCTTAAGAAACAATAGTGGGGTTCGGCGCCTGTGGCTCAACGGGCTAAGGCGCCAGCCACGTACACCTGAGCTGGCGGGTTCGAATCCAGCCCGGGCCCACCAAACAACGACGGCTGCAACCAAAAAAAAAAAAAAATGGCCGGGCATTGTGGCGGGCGCCTGTAGTCCCAGCTACTTGGGAGGCGGAGGCAGGAGACTCGCTTGAGACCAGGAATTGGAGATTGCTGTGAGCTGTGATGGCACAGCACTCTACCCAGGGGGACAGCTTGAGGCTCTGTCTCAAAAAAGAAAAAAAGAAAAAAAAAAAGAAAGAAAGAAACAATAGTGGGGGCTTGGTGCCTGTGGCTCAACGGGCTAAGGCGCCAGCCACGTACACCTGAGCTGGTGGGTTCGAATCCAGCCCGAGCCCGCCAAACAACAACGACAGTTGCAACCAAAAAAATGGCCGGGTGTTGTGGTGGGCACCTGTAGTCCCAGCTACTTCGTAGGTGGAGGCAAGAGACTTGCTTTAGCCCAGGAATTGGAGATTGCTGTGAGCTGTGATGCCATAGCACTCTATCCAGGGTGACAGCTTGAGGCTGCCTCAAAAAAAAAAAAAGAAACAATAGTGGGGCTTGAACATTGGTGTTCCCTAGGGAGGCTGGATGGCTGGAGGATTGAGGGGAGGGAGAAGACTGCTTATACACTTGCAAACCTCTGGGAATTTGAACAGTCTAAATGTGCTACCTCTTTAAAAACATCAACAATATTTAAATATAAACTACTGTACTTTAAAATAACAGGGACCCAGACAATGCTGGTACCATCCTGTTTCCTGATTGGGGTACTTGGTTATATGGATGTGTTCACATTTTGGTTATACTGATGTGTTTACCTTGTGAAAACTCCTTGGCCTGTGCAGGATATGTTTTGATTTTCCCCATATTTACCTCAGTGAAAAGTTATTATTATTTTTTTGAGATAGAGCCTCAAGCTGTCACCCAGGGTAGCGTGTCATGGTGTCAAAGCTCACAGCAACCTCCAACTCCTGGGCTTAAGCGATTCTCCTGCCTCAGCCTCCCAAGTAGCTGGGACTACAGGCACCCACCTCAACGCCTGCCTATATTTTGTTGTAGTTGTCATTGTTGTTTGGCAGGCCCGGGCTGGATTCAAACCTGCTAGCTCTGGTGTATGTGGCTGGTGCCTAAGCTGCTTGAGCTACAGGCGCCAATTCAGTGAAAAGTTATTTTGAAAATGAGATCAAAGAACTTAACAATCCCTCCAAACTGCATGTACATAAAAAGCTACCATGAGCCTTTTTGTATGTTTAACTCTTATGATAATTCTAACAGGCAGGTGCTATTCTCACCCTCCATTCCAGCAAGGGAATGGGAGATTCAAAATAACCTGCTCCTCGACAAACAAGACTATAGGCTGTAGAGGTGGCACATGGGTCCACCTCATGACTGGGTCCCAGTCTGCGATGCACTAAGTCAGTGAGCTTTGGATGGAGTCTTAGGCCTCAGACTTATTTCACTGTCCTCATTTCAGTTATATATATATATATATATATTTTTTTTTTTTTTTGAGATAGGGTCTCACTGTTGCCCGTGGTAGTGTGCCATGGCATTACAGCTCACAGCAATCTCAAACTCTTGGGCTTAAGTGATTCTCCTGCCTCAGCTTCCCAAATAGCTGGGACTACAGGTGCCCGCCACAATGCCCGGCTATTTTTTGGTTGTACTTGTCATTGCTGTTTGTCAGGCCCAGGCCAGATTCAGTTCTGGTGTATGTGGCTGGCACCCTCATTTCAGTAATATTTAAAACATATCTTACTAGTTTAGTTACAAGATCAAAGTTTTCTTTTGCTATGACAATTTACCAATGAAAACTTTCATAAAGTGGAGATATTGTTTCTCAAGTTACAAGGAGGCTTACAGGGCACCCCAGTTTGAGACTGCTACTCTGCAGGGCATACTGGTTCCCCAGAGCTCCAGAGAAACACACAGAGGGTGAGGCTACCTCCTGACCCACATGGGCCCCTCCCATGAGCAAGTCTCACCATCTGGGAGGTCTGAGGTTTCTAAGCGAGGTAGCTTTCGGGGCCGACCTGGCCTCCTTCGGGGTCTTGGGGTACTGGGGGTGGGGCGCTGGAGTCGTAGCTGCCGGCCCCGGGGCTCATCCTCGGCTGGATTATAGTCGCTGTCCTCTATGCGGATAATAAGAGAAGGGGGGACAGTAGTTAGACTTGTCCTTTCAGCCCCAACCCCTGGCTCACCTCCTCTGGGAAGAGGCCCTCTTCCGCACCACTGCCCATTCCTCCTTCAGGCCCATGGCGACACACCCTTCAGACTATGAGCATCCCTCCCTGAGTAGCCACCACCAGCTCATATGGCACCATTATATGAACTAGAAAAAGATGCCCCTTCCTCAAGACACTTGGCAGTCACTGTTGTAAACAGTCAAGTCTACAAATCCTATTACTGCCCTACCCTACCCCAAACAGGGGCTACTAGCCACTATCAGTCACTTGAAATATGCCTAGTCCTTGGGCAGCACCCATAGCTCAGTGGTTAGGAAGCCGGCCACATACACGGAGACTGGCGGGTTCAAATCCCGCCCAGGTCAGCAGAAACAGTGACAATTGCAAAAACAAAAAAAGAGCCAGGCATTGTGGTGGGCATCTGTAGTCCCAGCTACTTGGGAGGCTGAGGCAAGGGAATCGCTTAAGCCCAAGAGTTTGAGGTTGCTGTGACACCATGGCACTCTACCCAAGGTGGCAGCTTGAGACTCTGTCTCAAAAAAAAAAAAAAAGAAAAGAAAAGAAATAAGCTAGTACAAATTGAGATATGATTAAGTGTAAAATGCATAATGAATTTCAAAAAGTTAGTATAAAAAAATAAAAGCTTCACACAGGCTTAAAAAATGATATTTAAAAAAAGAGAAAACAGGCTGTGTGTGATAGCTCAAGCCTGTAATCCTAGCACTCTGGGAAGCTGAGGTAGAAGCATCCCTTGAGCTCAGGAGTTAGAAGCATCCCTTGAGCTCAGACAGCCTGAGCAAGAGCAAGATTCCATCTCTACTAAAAAGAAAAAATTAGCAGGGCATTGTGGTGGGTGCCTGTAGTCCCAGCTACTCAGGAGAGTGAGGCAGGAGGATCACTTGAACCCAGAGGTTTGAGATTCCTGGGAGCTATGGTGAGGCCATGGCACTCTGGCCTGGGAAACAGAGTGAGACTCTGTCTCAAAAACAAAAATAAACAAACCAACAAACAAAAAACACCTAAAAATTTCTAGAATCAACTGAATATTGAAATGATAAAATATTTTAGATATATAGGTAAATAAAATACATGAATAAACTTAATTTCACTTTTTCCTTTTTACGTTTAACATGCTACCAAAAAAAGCACACATGTACTTTTGTGTGTGTGTGTGTGATTTTTGGCCAGGGCTGGGTTTGAACCTGCCACCTCTGGCATATGGGGCCGGCACCTTACTCCTTTGAGCCACAGGTGCCACCCCTACATGTACTTTTGTTTACATTATGTTTGTGTTGGACAAGTGTGAATAGGGCCCCCTTTTGGCCTTTTTCAGTGTGTAGCCTGCACAACTGCACACAGAGATTGGTCCCAGTGCCAATTTCTTCTGCCTAATACTGGAAGCACCCATGGGTGTGTCTGTGCCAATTGCTCCTTCTTGGCCCTCCATGTGGGTGGAGAAGAGCTCAGTGCATATTTATATATGGGAGGTAGGATAGCAGGCCTAGGAACCCTAGTGGCCTACCCTCTAGGTCATCAATGGCGCCAGCATCTACAATGTCATCATCCTCCTCCTCCTCTGGCCCGTCTTCCTCCTGGGTCTTGGTTGAGGTGCCCCACTTCCGCAGACGTCCCTTTTTACCAACTGCTGCTACTGCTGCTGCTGCTGCTAGGGGGTGGGGGTGGGGGGGAGAGACATGCTTGCCATGTCTGGCTCTCAGCACCCACCCCTCCCCTGAAGCCCAAGTTGGACAGGCACCTGGACGGAAGTGCCGCTCCCGCATGTGGCGCAACAGCGTGGCCTTGGTACTGCTCCGGTACTGGCACATCTTACACTTGAATTGCTGCACCACCACCACCTCCATCATGGCCTCCAGGCTCTGCAGGTCTGGCTCCTCGGGACCAGAGACTGAAGGTGGCTGTCCTGGAGAGCTAGGCCCACCCTGAGCCTCCTCAGGTGGCTCTAGGCACGTTGATGTGGAGGTGGGGCCATCAGCCAGGGCCTCAATGGCTGCCAGGCTGTGGGCTAGAGTGGAACTGGACATTGGCGATGTCATGGGGGCACCTGGTGGTGGGGAGGAGGTTAGAGGGGAGGTTAAATGGAGGTCAGGACTGGCCACAAACTATAGCTACCCCTCTCAAGCAGGCCCAGGAAGTCTAGAACCAAACTCCTCACCACAGACCTCCTCACCAATAGGAAAATGAAGGCCCAGAGCAATGAATAATCTGCCAAGATCACATGAAGTGTGGGGCTGAGCCTGTCCTCTCCCAGTCTCCTGCCCACTGTAGTCTGGGTCTGGCACCTAGGATCTTACCATCATCTGGGCCCTGCAGGATCAGGTATCGCGTGGTCTCAGCCCCGCCATCCTCAGCACTGGTCACAGTGATACAGCCTGGGCAGACATGAAGGGAGGTCACATCTGGGCAGGGGGTTCCTAGCTATAGGCCCACCCTACAGGCCCCACTTATTCTGGCTCATCAGTATAACTGCAAACCAGCTGTGTTGCCCCTCAGAGCCCCAGCTGCCTGCCTTAGCAAGGTCTGTTGTGAGGGAGATGCCGGCTCTATAGCCGGCCCACAGTGACACAGGCAGCCATGGTTGCCCCACTAACCCTGAAAAGTCCTCTTTCCTCTCTAAACTTCCTCAAAGTCAAGGCCCACTTCCCACACTGCCTTCTTAGGGTTGGCTTCCTAGGGCTTAAAAAGGTGCTATGGCCTCTATACTCGTTGATAACACATTCAGTAGGTACAGTGTGGTATTAGGAGTACAAGCTCAGGACACAGATGGTCCGAGCTCACAGCTCAACACAGTCATTCCATGCTGGTGACAGTGGCTAAGTTGTTTTGTCTCCTCAGTGCCTCAGATCTGTCATGTGGCTTATGAGGATAACAACAGCATCTACCTTTTGGGGCTACTAGGAGGATTAAATGAACCTATTATAGGTAAGGTGGGAACAGATCCCAGCACAAAGTAAGCAATAACTGTTTCTACTTTTTATTGTATTATGCTAAGAACTTCAGTGCAATGTCTCATTAAATCCTCATGTCATTTTCCACTATGCGACAATGTTGCTGTTCCCACTTCACGCATTCAGAGTGGGAAAGTGATCTGCTTGAGTTCACACAGCTATCTTCTGGACCCTGCAGGGAAGCCCTATGGGGCTCTCAGTCTGACTTACTCTGGATGAGGTCAGGGCCAATGGTAGACTCAATGATCTTGTCGATGGCTGAACCCAAGTCCGAGGAGGAAGCTGTGCAGTCAGACACCAGCATGTTGGGGTCTGGGAGTGCACTGGAGTGAACTAGAGCTCGAGGGCCACCTGTCACCCCCACCACTGGCCCATGGGACACAGATGATGAATCAGGGAGGTAGCCATGAGGCAGGGAGTCTGTACTTGAACTGCTCTCAGACACCTCCTCCTAGGGGCAAGAAATAGAGAGGGAAGGAGTTCAGGGGCCAGGGAAGGGAGTTCAGCCTGCCAGCTCCCATTTGCCACATAGAGCTCTCTAGCCCAAGGACAAGGTGAGTGGAGCCACCCACACCCTCAACCCCACTGAGAACTAGTGGGAGACACCTTCCAGTCACAGAGTACCCCAAGAAAAAGTTCCAGGGTCCCTAATTCTGGTCAGGGGCTACCCTAAAATAAAGGAAGGGAACCCTACATCCTCCATACTACAGCCAGGAGGAGCTATTTTTCTTTCTTTCTTTTTTTTTTTTTTTTTTGAGACAGAGTCTCACTATGTTGCCCTCAGTAGAGTGCCGTGGCGTCACAGGTCACAGCAACCTCAAACTCTTGGGCTGAAGTGATTCTCTTGCCTCATCCTCCCAAGTAGTTGGGATTACAGCACTTGCCACAATGCCAGGCTATTTTTTTTGTTGTTGTTGTCACTGTTGTTTAGCAGACCTGGGCGGATTCAAACCCACCAGCCCTGGTACATGTGGCCAGTGCCCTAAACACTGAACTACAGACCCGAGTCCAGGAGGAGCTATTTTTCATTTAGCTTTTGCATACATTAATTCACTCTGAATATACTCCCAGCAGCACCCCAAGCTAACTCATCACCACTTAGTTATACTTCTAGGAAGACAACCCTGACCCCCATAGCCAAGTTAGGACTTCTTTGTCTTCAATGCCACAGCAGCTGGTGTCCCCCCATTATACTCTGTTCACTCTGCACAGTAATACCCTGAGTTCCAGGCTGTATATTCCACAAAGGCCTGTACCAAACCTCAAACCTCTCTTGTCCACTGCTGTATCCCTAGGGTCCATCACAAGCTGGGCACACAGTCGGCCCATCTCTGCTGGATCTCAAGGAAGGGCCCCAGCTGTGTACCTCTGTCAAGTGATGTCTTGACTATGATCATTACCTTGCAGATTATAAGGCCCATCACTTGCTGAGTGCTTTATATGTGCTGAGCCTGTTTTAACTGCTTTTCATTTCTTAATTCATTTAATCTTCCAGAAAATTCTATGAGGCAGTTATCATTCTAGCTTTACAGATAAGAAAACTAAGAGCCAGAAGTTGGGTAACTTGCTCAAGATTACAGAGCTCAGAAGTGGCAGAGCCAGAAAGAAAAGGTTTACAAAGTGTTTCCAAGAAACACTTGGAAATGTCTGGCAGTAGCTCATAACCCAGCACCCTTGGAAACAGGTATTCCTGCTCCATTTTTACAGACAGAAAGACTGAGGCTCAAAGAGGTCTTCCAATGAACTGGAGGCAGAAGCAAGACTTGAACCTGCCTCTGTGTGAGGACTGTGTGTAGTACACTAGCTAAGATCATAGCCTTGAATTGGCTCTGTCTGCATTCTGTACCTGGGTTTCCTTTTCTGTAAGATGTGGAAAAAAATGGTACGTAGCTTACAAGTTATAAAGTTGAAATGAGAAAACTCTTGTTAGGGGCTTGCTAGGGTGCATGGATCACAGTAAACCAAAAAACAACTATTAGCTACAAACAAGCCTTGCTGACTGCTTTCTCTTGTCTGCCGGGCACTGCTCCTCCTGGTTCTTGTCTCCACCCATGCTGTCCAGCCAGGTGCATACCTGAGAGCCACTGCCACGGTCTGAGCTTTGCCCCACGCCGGAGTCGTCAGCTTCTGCCTGTCCTGAGGCTGCTGCCGCGTCGCTACTGTCGGCAGACACCGCTTCGGAGGTCCCTACACCCAGGCCACTCTCAGAGGGCTCCTCTGGCTGGCCAGGCCGAGGGGCCGCGTCGCTACTGCTCTCCACCTCGCTCTCCTCCATCGGCTCAGGGGGCCGCCTGATAGGAGGACGCGGGGTCTAGCGCCTTCACTCTGGGAGAGGAAGTGACCTGGGCTGGAACAAGCGAGCCATCTCCCTGGCCCATCCAGCTGCACCCTTGCACCCATTTTGCAGATGCAAAGACTGAGTCTCCTACAGGGCGGGGTTTAGTCGTGTATTCAAAGAGCAGCTCTGGGACTTGCCTCTCCAGGCTCGGGCCCTTCCCCGGGATGGTGGTCAATGACCGGTAATTTTGACGCTTTCTTTCGTCCCCACGGTTCCCGAGCAGTGGTTCGCTCTATGGGTCTCTTCCAGGCTCAGTGGTTCAGCCCGTCGAGCCCCGAATCCCCCCGGCACAGAATCGGTGGTACAGCCCGCAGGCCCCCTGGGTCAGTGGTTCGCTCCCCTCCTCCCCGGGTTCCCCTGCGGAGGGGGGCTGACAGAGACGGTCTCGGGGCCTGGCGACTCGGGGCTGTCCCCGGCGCTGCCTGTGCTTCAGGCCCGACGCCATCTTGTGGCGGCGCCCGGTTTCCGCGCAGGCAAGTGCGAGAGCAACTAAAGGGCCTGGGACCCCGGGGCCCTGTTCGGACAGCCCCGCCGGCCCGGGACCTCGCCGCGGGGTATCCCCGCAGTGTGACCTCACCCCACGGCAGGGTACAGTTGGGTGGTCTGACTCTATCCGGCGCTCACCCGAGCCTTTCGTAGCCACGTTCCTCCCTGACTCCGGCATCGACGAGGTCGCCATCCTCTATCCCCCGCTGCGGAGGAACCCATCGGCCGACTGTAGGCCGGAACTACTTCCTTCTCTGGCCCGGGGAAAGACAGATTTCCAGTGTTCTGGAAGGTCGATCCGAGGCCCTAAAACCATAATCAGTTCCGAAGAGATTCCAGGGCTTTTTATGTTATCTAGTATGGGCGACAAGATCCACTCTGGGTTGGAGACTACTTTCTGCCGCGCGGAGGGTTACATAGGAAGTGGTACGTGACGTCATGCTGGGTCCCTTTCCCTGGGCCGCAGGGCTGGGTGCGGCAAAGGCCGACCCTGCTCTCCTGGGCGTGGTTGTCTACGGAGCCTGGCCACGCCCCTCCTGAAATGGCTGTGAAAAGCTAGCGCCCTACCGGGAGGCCTTGACCTGACAGAAGGGTTAATGTAATCAGTCATTTTGCTTGCCTCGTTGCGGATTACTTAACGCTCTTCTTGAACCTAATCGAATCCTGCCCCCATTAAATGTGATGTGTACACTAGCGTGATGGGATTCTATAATTTTTGTGCAGATGGAGAAACTGAGGCCCGGAGATGGGAAGGGCTAGTCCAAAATCACATCACGGAGACGTAGAAGGCAAATCGGGATGGCCAGGGTCAGGGAAATAGGAGTTAATGACCCTGACTTCTGTATATGTATTTGTTACATGAATTGACTTGGAGATCAAGACATCCCGCACAGCTATTCTCTGCTCAATGTTGACGTATTTAAAAGCCGTAAGAAACAGGTTGCCTTTCCTCTTGGACGCCCAAATGCCACCTACTGTTTAAGCCTTTTGTAATATTTGCAGTACAAGAGCAGTAGAGACGAAGTAAGGTGTCTTGGCTTTGTCCCTAAATCACTTGTGTTGCACAATTTATTTTCCTCGATTTAAGAAAAGAAAAATTGACCATAGAGAAAGCTATGTGAAGACCTGGTAGGCGGAGATTAGGGTTATGCTGCCTTAGGCCAAGGAATGCCCGGATCTACCCAAAGCTGGAATAAGCAAGATAGGATGTTTTTTAGGGCCTTCAGAGGGAATATGGACCTATGGACAGCTTGACTTTGGAATTCTGAGATCTAGAACTCTGAGAGAATAAATTTCTTAAAATAAATAAATTTGTTTTAAGCCACACCCTCCCCCAAAAGACAAATTTGGGGGAAAAGAATCTCCAAAACTCCTATAGAAAAAAACCTATTAAAAAGTACAAAGGGTGCCTTGAGTTGTTATTTGTGTGCATCAGAGTATGAGTATGGGCCTTTCCTAGCGAGGGCTCCGGGTGACAAAGACATTAAAATGGACCATTGAGAAAAAAAGATGTAGAGAACAAGAGCTAAGAGAGAAAGGGTGGGGAATGTGCCAGGCACTGTATGTGTGCTTTGCTGCATCATGGTATCTTAAGGAAGCAGAGATGGTTATCATTTTCCTTGCAAAGAGGAGGAAGCTGAGACTTAGAGAGAAGTGACTTGTCCAAGATCACATAGCCAAGAGTATGGAGCTGGGATATAGAACCAGGTCTGTCTTGATTCTAAAGCCCAAACCAATCTAGGTACCATGTAAAGTATGCTTAGTAATCATAATACTTAAAATACTTGGTGCCGGGCAGCGCCTGTGGCTCAAAGGAGTAGGGTGCTGGCCCCATATGCCAGAGGTGGTGGGTTCAAACCCAGCCCTGGCCAAAAAACTGCAAAAAAAAAAAAAAAACTTGTTGCCAATCACCAAAGTGCTTTATCTGTATTAATTTATTTGATCCTTATAATCTATGAGGTAGTTATCTTTCTCTACTTATTATCACTCTCATTTTACATATAAGGAAACCGAGGCACAGGACAGCAAAGGAATCTACCTAAGTAAGGGGTGGAACTGGAATTGAAAACTCAGTGATCAGGTCAAAGACTTCATATTTTTAGATTGTTGTACCATTTTTTCATGCAATAATAACATCTGTTTTAGATGATACCTTATCTTTTCCTGAGTCAGGCAGACTAGTTACTATTTCCCCATTTACAGATGAGTAAATTGAAGCCAAGAGAAGAAGTGACTTGCTCAAGATCACACAGCAAATTTCCTGGTCTAATGGATAATGGCTGAGTCTCCAGGCCAGATCTCCTGCAGTATATAGTAATCATACTAGCCAATGTTTACTGAGCATTTACCAAGTACCAGCTGGTGGCATTAGGTGCTTTTTTTTTTTTAGCCAATTCTCTTGCCTTAACCTCTCGAGTAGCCGGGACTACTGGCACCTGCCACAACCCTCGGCTATATATATATATATATATATATTTTTTTTTTTTTTTTTTTTGAGACAGAGCCTCAAGCTGTCCCCCTGGGTAGCGTGCCATGGCACCACAGCTCACAGCAACCTCCAACCCCTGGGCTCAAGCGATTCTCCTGTCTCTGCCTCCCAAGTAGCTGGGACCATGGGCGCCTGCCACAACGCCCGGCTATTTTTTGGTTGCAGCTGTCATTGCTGTTTTGGGGGGCCTGGGCTGGATTCGAATCCCCCAGCTCAGGTATATGTGGCTGGTGCCTTAGCCACTTGAGCCACAGGCGCTGAGTCAACGCCCGGCTATTTTTTTGTTGCAGTTTGGCCGGGGTCAGGTTCGAACCCACCTCTCAGTATATGGGGCTGGCGCCCTATTCACTGAGCCACAGGCACCGCCTAGGTGCTTTCTACGCATTTTTTTTTTTTTTTGCTGTTTTGAGAGAAAAAAGATCTTATTCTATTGCCCAAGCTGTAGCACAGAGGCATCCTTGTAACTCTCTACAAACTCATATTCCCAGGCTCAGTCAATCCTTCTGCCTCAGCTTCTTGAGTAGCTCGAAGTACAGGGTTGTGGCCCCACCCCTGGCTAATTTTTAAATTTTATTTATTTATTTATTTGTTTATTTATTTTGTAGAGACAGTGTCTCCCTATGTTGCTCAAGGCATTTGGTCTTGAATCTTGTCTCCAAACTATTCTCCCTCCTCAGCCTCCCAAAGGGCTAGGATTACAGATGTAGACCACTGTGCCCAGACTGCATTTTTAAACTATAATCAAAACAACTGGTGGGCCCGTAGCTCAGTGAGTAGGGCGCCAGCCACATACACCAAGGCTGGTGGGTTTGAGCCCAGCCCAGGCCTTCTAAACAATGACAACTGCAACCAAAAAATAACCAGGTGTTGTGGCAGACCAGGGAGGCTGAGGCAAGAGAATCACTTAAGCCCTGGAGTTGGAGGTTGCTGTGAGCTGTG
>CAUYON010159005.1:0-10794 GCA_963573935.1 Arctocebus calabarensis | reverse complement strand
GGGGCAAATTCTCATGGCTCCAGCTTATGTCATCACCCCTCAAGAGCCCCAGGTTTGCCTTATAGTGGAGCACCAGGAGAAAAAATTTCTTTTGGACACTGGATCAACCTTTTCTCTACTTCTCTCTAACCCTGGTCTTTTATCTCCAAAATCCATAACTATACAGGGGGTGTCTGGAAAGCCGGTTACCACATTTTTCTCCCAGCCTTTAAGCTGCAATTGGGATGACTTGCTGTTCTCTCATGCCTCCCTAATCATGCCTGAAAGTGCTGCTCCCCTTTTGGGGAGCGACATACTAACTAAAACAGGAACTTTTCCCTCCTAGAGATCTAGTCATGATCTAAACTCTTCCCTCTAATTCATCTTCCCTAACCCCAACTTGGGAAGTCCCCTTTCCTGTTATCTTGTCTTTTTCTACAGCTGTGAAAGTTATAGGAGTCAATTCCTGCATACATCAATCACGAGTAAAATCCTGGAACCCTCCATCTTCTATGGAGGCAGACAATGAAGATAGCCAACCACAGACCACCTACACTTGTGAGACAAAAGAAAGTTTGAAGTTATTATTTAGGAAACAGCAAGAAAATCCCTAATATGATTTTCCTTTAGCATCACTGAATAAGTGCTTCTGACCTGACGCTGTTCTACCTTTGCCTATTACTGATTATACTAATCAGATTTATGTTTTCCAGAAATGTCATCAAGCCAGACGCAATAAAGATAGTTCCAGTCCATGAACCCCTGTATCACTCTCCCTCTGGAGAAACCCTAACTGCCTCCTTCTATCATTACCCGATTCAGTAGAAAGTAGATGGATCGAGTCTTCGCCCTTTTTCCCTAACAGCAGTTAGAGTTTCTACCCAGAGAGGGAGAATTGATGCAGGACAGTTGGTGCCCTAGCCAGCTCAGTGGAGCTGGTGGACCTGCCACCCTCTCCTTTGCGGTGTTGGTGCTGCTGTAGCCAGCTGAAGAACCAGCGGGCTGGATGACAGGCAAGGAGGGGGACCTCCAACCCCAACCGGAGGCTCCAATAGCCAAAAAGGCCAGACAACTGCTGAGGAGGCACCTGGGCCTCCTTCACTTTACACTTAGGACTAAATGTGGATCCCCGTTTCCTATGCCTAGGTCAATTTCATGTGAATTTCTTAGGCTTCAATTCCATGAATGGACTGTGTTCATTCATTGATACATTCGTTCACCTTGCCCCTGGTGGGAGGGACTGTGTATATTCACCTTGCCCCTGGTGGGAGGGAACCCATACACCTATATATACCCTGAGACTAAAGGCCTAAAGGGGGAGACGGGGAAAGACCAGGAGAGAAACATAGAGAGCTTTTCTACCCCCACTTGAGTTCTCTCTCTCTACCAGGAGCTTTAGTGTTTTCTGTATTCCTTTCTGTAGATAAATTCTGTCTTACCACTGAAAAAAAAAAAGAAAAAAAAAAAGAAAATTCCATGAAGGCTATGTTAAAACATTTCAGATTGTATATGAAACCAGCACATTATACCCCTTGATTGCACTAATGTACGTAGCTGTGAATTAATAAAAAGAAAAGAAAAGAATTATTTTTACTAATTCTATGAAAAATGATGTATTTTGATGAAAAATGCACTAAATCTTTTTTTTTTTTTTTTTTTGGCTGGGGCCTGGTTTGAACCCGCCACCTCTGGTATATGGGGCTGGTGCCCTACTCCTTTGAGTCACAGGCTCCACCCTTTCTAGGTATATATTTTTTTGTAGCTATTGTAAATGGTATTGAGTTTTTGATTTCTCAGCTTGTCTGTTACTAATATATAGAATGCTACTGATTTGTGTACATTAATTTTGTAAATTGAGACGTTACCAAATTTATTTATCAACTCTAGGAATTTTTTGGACAAGTCTATAGGCTTTTCTAGACATAAGATTGTGTCATCAAGAAACGGGTATAGTTTTACCTCTCCTTTTTCAATTTGGATGCCCTTTATTTCTTTCTCTTGCCTGATTGCTTTGGCCAGGAGTTCCAGCTCTACGTTGGATAGAGGCGGTGAAAGAGAGCATCCTTGTCTTGTTTCAGTTCTTAAGGGGAATGCTTTCAACTTTTCCCCATTCAGTGTGATATTGGCTGTGGGTTTGCCACATATAGCTTTTATTGAGACATTGACTTATGTATGGCTTTCATTGAGATAGTGAATGTAGGTTTGTTTGTTTTTGCTGCTGCTGGGAAACAATAAATTTTATTTATCTATTTAAAAATATTAAGGCTATGGATGCTTTTATTACATGGACACAAGTTATAATGACGAAGTCAGAGCTTTCAGTGCACCTGCATGGGCACAGTGTTCGTTGTAGCTGATGGGTATGTGTTTATCCCTCACCACTTTCCATCCTCTCCCTACTTAGTTTCAAACATCCTTCACATCTTTTTGTGCTCACGTGTACCTATTGTTTAGCTCCCACTCATTAGTGAGAACATGTGGTGTTTGTTTTTCCATTCCCCAGATACTTCACTCAGGATAATTGTCTCCAGTTCCATCCAACTTGTGAATGACATTATTTCATCCCTTTTTTTTGGCTGAATACTGCTCCATGGTATACGCAAACCACATTTTCTTCATCCCTGTGTGAATTGAAGGATACTTGGTTGATTCCATGTCTTTGTAATTATGAATTGTGCTGTACTAAACATTCAAGGGCAAGTGTCCTTTTCATAACATAACTTCATTGTTGGGGGTAGATTTCAGTAATGGGATTGCTGGATTGAATGGTAGGTCTACTTTTTGTGGTCTGAGGAATCTCCATACTGTCTTTTTATAGAGGTTGTAGTCTTACTAAGAGTGTATAAAACATTCCTTTTTCTCTGCATCTACACCAGCATCTCTTCTCTTTCCTCTTTTTTCTCTTTTTGACTTTTAATAATGGTCATTGTAATAGGGTTTAAGTTAATGTCTCATTATGGTTTAAATTTGCATTTCTCTGATGATTAGCAAAGTTGAGCTTTTTTGAAAAATGTTTGTTGGCCATTTGTCTATCTTCTTTTCAAAAAAATTCTATTCATGCCTTTTACTCATTTGTTGAGAGGGTTTGTTATTTTCTTCCCGTTTGTTTGAGTTCTTTGTAGAGTTGAACATGGTTTTGAATACCTATCTACATATATGTAGGAGAGATAGAAACAATTTTATAGGTGTGGCATTATAGCAGGTACAACATTTTAAAAGAAAAGCATCAAGTTCAGTTTTTGTAGAAAATATGTACCTATAGTGAAACAAAAGAAATGCCTATTTTCAGATAAATGTTCTTTTTTTTTTGGCAGGGCTGAGCTTGAACCCACCACCTCTAGCATATGGGGCCAGCACACTACTCCTTTGAGCCACAGGTGCCGCCCTCAGATAAATGTTCTTTGTGTCAGAAAATATTAATATCTGAATAAGCATTTAAAAAAATTAAGAGGCCCAACCATTTTTATTATTATAAACAATTTGTATTTCAACTTATAGAGTATCTATTACCTCTTTACTAATGAATAAGGAAATTCATACATTGATAACTCCTCTCCCTTTGCATTGTTAACATTAATATAATGTTTCTTGTATTATTAAGGTTTAAAACATTTGCATTCCATTCCACATTAATGTAATTCTAACAGTTATTTAGCCTTAGCTTTATAATTAATTAGATTCAATAGTCACCAATAGTTTTCATCTTAATTTTAATTAATTAATATATTACTATTTTTAATCACATTTTCTTCATTTTTGAGATCTTTATTTCATTCCCTCTTTTGATTATTTGGATTTCATCATCAAATAGTTTATTTCAGTATAAGTTCTTGGGGGCTGGGTTTCCCACATTTTTTCATGCTTGAATATTAAGTGCCTTTATGCTCAATTGAGTACAACATGATTGATCATACTTCTTTTCTTCAGAAGTTATATTACTTCCCCACCTTTTGACACGGAGTATTTCTGACAAGAAGTGTGAGACTGATGTGATATTTAAGCCCATATATTTGACTTTATTTTTACCTGTGTACCCATTGGATTCTTTACCTGCAGAGTTCAGAAACAAAGACAGGATATATCTTGGTGCTTATCATTTTGAATCAACTTTTTCAGGAGCATATGTTGCCTTTTCAATGGACATATTTTGATCTTTAGTTAAGGGGAATTTAAAAAATATTTTATCTTCGAATTTTTTTCAGTTCTGTGTTCTGTTCTTTTCTTCAAGAACAAAAATCACAAGTTTATTCTTTTAGGTCTTCCATGTCTATATCACCTTCTCACTCAGCACTTAAACATACAGCAGTTGGTCTTTCCCTTTTCTTTGAGTGATTTCCTTAGACCAATTGACTGTAACACTTGATTTTCTTAGTAATGGTTTTTTCCCTTTTATTATTTCTACTCCAGCTCTCAATTTTATGCTAATTTCTTTCTTTCTCTTGCCTTCTAGAATTCTGCCAGATCCCCTTATTTTAAGTTCTTTAAGCTCTCTTTGGGAGTGCGGCACGAAATGGTTATCACATTATCTGCAATTTATTTAAAGTTATTTTTCTGATTTCTGCCCTTTTTTTTTTTGAGCAATTCCTACTGGCATGTTTATCTGCTTTTTTTCTCTATGCCAATCTTTCTTTTACTTCTGCAATATCTATTCACAGGTATTGTAATAAATATATTTCAGTTAGTAATGTAGAAACAAATTTAATGTTTTAATGAAAATCAGTGCATCGGCTCAGCGCCTGTGGCTCAACAGGCTAAGGCTCCCGCCACGTACACCTGAGCTGGTGGGTTCGAATCCAGCCCGGACCCGCCAAACAACAATGACGGCTGCAACCAAAAAATGGCCGGGTGCCATGGCAGATGCCTGTAGTCCCAGCTACTTGGGAGGTGTAGGGAAGAGACTCACTTGAGCCCAGGAATTGGGGGTTGCTGTGAGCTGTGATGCCACAGCACTCTACCCAGGCTGACAGCTTGAGGCTCTGTCTCAAAAAAAAAAAAAGAAAAAGAAGAAAGAAAGAAAATCAGTGCATCATCTACAACACATTCTTCTGGGTTATCAGAGTCTAGACCTATTTATTGTCTTAATTCTAACCTTAGAAGTTTTTGAAGCAATAACAGTATTACATTAGACATGATTAATCACTCTGGTACTTACTACTTACTAAATGTTTACTATGACATTGTACTGCATTCTGGAGCCTTAGAACGTTTTAAATTCAAGGTAATACTCCTAAATCCAAGCTTCCAGAATCCTTTTTCCTTAAAGCTTCCTCTCCAACTATCTTCATAGGGCCCTCAGGTTACAGGGCAGGGCCTTGAGGTTGGTGATAGACTACCACTTTGATAACTTGTTTATATGTCTATACGGCCTAACCCTTGGTTGCAACATAGCCTGGGATGACTGCTCTCAAGTAGTGCACACATCTGATGCATCATTATTGTGCATATTCTTTTATTGGATGCTCACTATTACTTCTGCAAAAGTTCTCGGTGACTTTATTTTAAAAAATGGAATGCTTTGCAAATTTGCTTATCATTCTTACACAGGAGCCGTGCTAATCTTTTCTGTATCTGTCCCACATTAGAATATATGCTGCAAAGTGAGTACCCCAGTGACTTTAGACACACTAGAATATATGCTGCAAAGTTGATACCCCAGTGACTTTAGAGACCACCCTCTGACTTAAAGAACAATATAATACAAATACAAATAGGACAAGCTAATGTTGAAGGAAAAAGAATTGTTCATTCCAGGGTTGTCACCTGCCCTCCCGTCTTGGGCAAGATCAATAGTTCTGCCTTGTATAGCTCACATATAATTGAAAGTAGTTACTTTGCATGCTTGTTTCCCAGTTCTAATTGCCCTATACCAGATCTCGTCACTTATTCACACCTATCTAGACCCTGTAAGCATTGGAGTTTAGCTTAAGGCTCTCATTTTATAGATAAATAAACTGTGGTTTAGAAGAAAGATATGTACTTGAGATCACAACGATTTAAAATTTGAGAACAATATTTGGTAAGCACTCATGCTAAGCCCCGTTTTAAACTCTTCACATCTCTTAACTAATGTAATCCACAAATCCCCAGGAAAAGAAAACAAAAGCTTTACTTGGTGCAGACTCAATGTTAAGCAGCCAGTTTGAGGCAGAGTCAGACAGGTCTAGGATAGCTTAGCTCCGAGCCCTTCGTTCTTCCCACTGTAAGAAACCACCTTAGGCAGAGGCTGGAGTATTATACAAGTGGGGACATCTTGGAAACAAGGCTTGGATTTTCTTTTTCTCACATCAAGTGCTCTTCCAGCTTCAGTTCAGACTCCTGATTTTAAAGGCTTCCAGAAGGGCCTCAGGACAGATTTCCCAAAAGATGGCACTCAGCCTCCCAGCAGGAGAAGCGCCTTACTCCCCTCTCAGCCCACATGTATCAGCAGGGCCACAGAAATAGGCCTGTGCAGTTGGTGCCCTGCATGCGTATACACAAATAAGGGAATAAGTTGGGGCTAAGACCCAGCCTGCTATGGTCCTGTGATTTGAACCGGGGCTGTGTGTCCCTAAGAAAAGGGGCATCCTTTTTTTGATTTCTACAAAAGCATCATATCCAACAATGGTCCTGTCTTTGAGGTGCAGCTGAGTAAACTCCTGGAGGAGGTACACGTGATATAACTTAGCTAGGCTGGCAATCACATTCTTGCCTCCCAGTCACAGTGATTGGTTGGAGAATGAATACATAAGTCATGTCAGGTCATTCTTGGTCAGAAAGATTGTTTTAGGAGGCTTTTGTTTGATGGCTATGGACCACTTTCCTGGTAGAGGTGAGGACTGGAGCTGCTACAACCATTTTGAAACTATATGGGGCCTGGCAATGAAGCTAATTCCCAGCAAAAAATGGTCAAGAAATAGAGAAAGAAAATTCTGTCTGGTAACTCTGTTGGGCCATTGGTCAATTTATACCTGGAACTCAAATCTGCTTCTGAACTGTAGTGTAACATAAACCAATAAATTCTCTTTTTAGCTTGAGAAAGACTGGCTGTAAGTTGTCACTGAAAGAGAGCACATGAGCTATTCCAGACATACCCAGCAGGGGCGCCCCCCAGGCCCCTTATTGGCTGTGTATTTTCACCATGGCACTTATCCTCTCATACGACATTCTATACCTATTTAGTTTGAAGGCGTTTTACCTGTTTTCTTCACAGTTAGATTCCCAGCCCCCACAATGAGTTCATGGCACACAGCGTGTATTCAGTAAAGATTTATTGAATGATATGCCTTCTCAGTGGATTACTAAGACTTCATAAGCATAAGTGAAAATCTTCACACTTCTAGAGTTAACCCGGGTTTCTAATAAGATGATTGGCTTCTTGTCTATGCTTGGAAAGTTATGAAGCTCCCACGTGCACCGGTAGGTGCACACACAGATTATTGGCATTCGTGATCTCAGGGAGGATGCTTTGTTATTATGACCTCACCAAGACTGTCTTAAGTTGGTGATGCTTTTCAATTGGAATTATGTGAAGATATATTTTATACATTTTAAATACTTTTATGGAATGACTGTTAGATTTTACTTTTTTTGGTAGATCTGTTATCTAAGTAACTTTTTCAATTTTTATTTTGTTCATATCCACTAATTTGCAATCATAAGGTATTTTTCCTCTTAAAACTATGAATGAATTAGGAGAAGAAGGTGTGTCATGGTGACTTTTATCTTTCACATGTGCCATAGATGGAAAAAGGTCATGAACTTTCCCCTTTCTAGATTTTCTCATCTCTGTTTTCCTTTCCTTCTTTTAGTTTCCAGGATAATACTGCAGGATCTGGCACTTATTCCAACAGGGTTCTGCGTGGCTCCGTCATTCTGGTATTCCCAATTTATCTATCATCTCTATCACAGAATCTGAGACTTTGGTCTGTTTTCCTAAGAATAACTTGCCCAGAGCTCCCTCAGGAGACGGCAGCAGCTGGTTTGCAGAGACTAACTATATGCTTCGAAATGATGACCATTTTCCATGCGCCTGTTGTCTTGTCTGAAAGCTCTTTAGTAAGAGATTTATCTTTCGGGTTGACAAGCCTTTTGAATGTTTGAGAGCAGCAAAGGAAGAAAAAAAGACAGGAGAGTGAGGAGGGGATGGAGAGGGCCAGGGCTCCACCCTTCCGTGGCACCTTTCTTCCTTGTTCCTTCTTCAGCCAGCACCCAGGAGCTGCTCATAGCCTGCTCAGGTGACAGGTGGGTGTTCTCTGTGTTTACCAGCTGGCAGTGCAACGGGGATGAAGCAAGTGGCCGTCCGGACAGCCTGAACTGCAGGCCGACCCCCGTGCCTCCTCCTCGCTGGGGGCCTGCCCTCTGAGGAAGGTGAATGTGGTCACACCAAAGCCAGGCTTTCCATAATCATCAAGTTCACGTTGTTTCTTCTTACATTGTCATGCAAATTCATGGCCGTCGGGGTCCTACGTCCATTGGAGGCAAAATTACCTTCTCATAACTGGTGCACCCACTCACAAGGAAGCCCCAGCCTCACCAGGAAAAGAGAATTGCACGAGGCCACACAGGTGGAGGGATGCAGGAAGACCTGCACACAGGGCCCATCAGGTTGACCCCACTGCCCCCGCGGCAACTGTCATCTCTCCTTGTAAGCCGAGAAATGCTCACAATTAGATAACACCAGCTCATGCAGCCCTGCTCAGAGGGTGGCAGGCCTGTCACCTGCATCCCTCCTCTGCTCAAAGCAGGACCACTGCTGGAGAGGGGGAGGCAGAGACGGGGAGGAAAGGAATGCAGAAACACTTGGGTGTATTTCGGAGTCTCATTTCTCCCCTTTCGTCACTACTGACTGGAACACAGCAACTTCCTATGTATCCAACTGTTTATTAAACGAATTTATGGTCCACATCAGCCTAGTGGAGACTCTGCTGGCAAATGTCCCCTTGGCCAAAGCAAAAACAAGTGGCTAGCTGAGGAGAAGCTATGGGCTGTGGAGGGTAGAAGACAGCGGAAGCTAATGGGGCCGGAGGTTCATCTGAGTTTTCTTCCTCCTGTCCTCAGACACTGCATGAGTTTTCCTGGGTTGGGGGGTGTCTCACTCTCCTAGACTGCTCAAGACGGCTGGAGAGAGGGGATCAGGACAGGAGAGCACTGCAAACAGGGATCGTGGGGTGAACCTTCAGAGCTAGAAGCCACTTTTGCACCAAGGGTAACATCTCTGTCTCTGAGCCTAAAAATAGTCTGTGCAATCGAGACCTGTGGCTCTTAGCTGCTTGGTTTCCTCTCTGAGATAAAGGTCAAACTCAGCCAGTGTGGCGGAGGAGGGAAAGCATAGGGACAGTGCGAGAAGGGGTGTCCTGATCCACGCTCTGTGGCCCATGCCTCCACAGGAAGTGTTGGCGTTGGTTGTGTTCACAGTCATTCCAAGTTAAAAAGTCTGTAAGGGAATTAACGGATATTTACATTCTGGTGCTGAGCTGAGCTGACCAGCATTACTTGGGTGTTTCATTTGGAGTTATGGCTAAGGTCATGTTTTTATTTGTCAAATCGGCTAGACAGTGGTGCCAGTTGTTTGGTCAAACGCCAGCGTAAATGTTGAAGGTATTTTTTAGAGGAGATTAGCCTTTACATCTTCCAGGAAAGCATGTTGCCCTCCATCATATGTGTGGGCCTCATCTGATCAGTTAAAGGACCAAAAGGAAGGAATTCTGCCTCCAAATTGCCTTTGCACTCAAGGCCGCAACATCAGTGGCAGGACATGGTGGCTCACACCTGTAATCCCAACACTCTGGGAAGCCAAGATGGGCATATTGCTTGAGCTCAGAAGTTCAAGACCAGCCTCAGCCAGAGCAAGACACCATTTCTACTAAAAATAGAAAAACTAGCTGGATGTGGTGGCGGGTGTTTGTAGGCCCAGCTACTCAGGAGAGTAGGCAAGAGGATTCCATGAGCCTAAGAGTTTGAGGTTGCTGTGAGCTGTGACACCAGGGTGACAGAGTGAGACTTTGTCCCCTCCAAAAAAAAAAGGCTGTAACATGAGCTCACAGGGAAAATCCAGCCTGTTGGCCTAAGCTGTGGATTTCAGACTTGCTAACTTCAACAACTGCATGAACCAATTCCTTAAGTGACAAGCACTTCACACATATTAAGATGATCAGTACCACATGACTTACTTAACCCTTGTAGGAGGCATCCCAGGTAGAGCGCAATAAGGAATCTGCCCATAGGAAAACACAGCTCAGTTAAGTGGAGGAACCGAAATTCCACCTTGAGCATTCAGAATGCAGCACAAACTCTACTGAATGTGAATTTTTTTTTAACTCGAGTTATCATTATGAAATGTCTCAAAGTGAACCAGTAGGTAATTTAGGAAATTCTGTCAGCTGCAGATTTCCAGAGACACAAAACAGTTATATTGTGACATCAAGGGGAGGGTCAGCAAGGGTGAGGGCAGGACATGGAAGAAAGTGCCCTGCAATTAGTTCTAAATATAAACAAAAAAAATGGTCCCGTCACAGACAGAGAGAAGGAGAATGCGTGTGCAGCCATGTATTGGGACATTAATATTATTTTGATTTAAATTAAAAAATTAGAAATTAAGTCTGGGGGCAAAATCCACCATACAAGAATAAAATGACATTGATGGGACTGAGGGAGATATGCATTTAAATTTTATCTTCCACCAGTTTTTCTTGAATCCTTTTTTTTGAGACAGAGCCTCAAGCTGTCACCCTGGATAGAGTGCTGTGGCATCACAGCTCACAGCAACCTCCAATTCCTGGGCTCAAGCGAGTCTCTTGCCTCCGCCTCCCAAGTAGCTGGGACTGCAGGCGCCCGCCA